>JAFEMH010005991.1:0-140237 GCA_022495995.1 Adenophora triphylla var. japonica
AGCAGCGCGTTTTAACGTGATTACTTCTCTCTACTAAAGAGAAGAGGATCGTAGGCTAAAACGCAGATCGGACCCCGTTAGACTGAGATGCGTTCACATTTCGATAATCGGCGTTCGAAACCGGTTATAGCGGCGGCACGTGGCAAGGCGAGACCGAACCTGGAGATTTAGAGAGAGGAGTTATACCTATGGCTGTGGATCGACTCCTTTGGCTCGGGAGGTGTGTACGGGACACGGAAAGTGATTCGAAAGGTTGTTTCGAAGTAGTAGGGTGCGTATTTGATCGAAATGGGAAGGTTTCACGCGAATCGAGACAAACGGAAGCTCGGGAAGGGTGAAAACTGGCTTGTGCCGTGGGGTAGTGAAAATTTGGGAGTATTATGTTCTTCTTGAAAGCTTTGACAGCAACTTCTATTTATAGGTGAAAATTGCAGTAGGAGTCCGGACGGACTTGGACTGAATCCAGGGAGTTTTTGGGTATTTTGGAAATGCGGGGACTACTTTGGCAATTTCGGGAAAAGTGCGCGGGAGTCCGTGCCGGACTAGGCTTGCAAATCGGGGTATTTTGGTCTTTTCCTTTGAATTTGATTGAAGGGTGACTAGAGGGAGGTGGCATGGTGCCACGTGCCCTCGAGTCACCAGCCATGTGGGATTTTGTCCCTCGGTCCCGGTTTTGTCCGTTTTTTAAAATAATAGTCCGGGAAATGTCCGAAACGCCCCCGGAAAGTGCCGAAAAATGCGTTTTTCAGGGAAAGCCGTACTTTTACGTGTGATGACACGTGTTAAGTACGGTTCGACGTCGGGATGCACGGGGCATCCAGGACGTCTCGCTGGGCACATCAGCGGGAGTTTAACGAGTTCCGGTTAACCTGGAGCGGGCCAGTTAACGGATTTCGGTTAACTTTCTGACGGATTTGGACGATCCGGATTTGGGTACTTACAATCATCTAATAATCCCAGAGCGTAACATGCAGATTTGAAATCGGGATGAACAACGCGATTTACAGTTCTCAAATCCTTGAATTCCATGGGACCTGCTACATGATTCAACATTATCCTGAGGTAATACAATTCTCCGCAATTCATTGGAACATGATAAATACGCCCCACTGCAAAATGTTTATCTTTCCTCAGACGCCATTCACGTTTAGTTTTATCCCATACAAAATGATGAGGAAATTCTAAGTATTTATATTTCCGAGCCTCTGAATGAATACTGTTATACTCCATCCACTTCATAAATTGAGATTCTTTAACTGTCGCTTTATCCAAAAAATCAGGAAGAAAGTCTCCGTTCTTGAAGGGGATACTATGGTCACCCTCCAAGTGAAAAGCCAAGCGCTCAACAGGAGGGGTCCGATAATGTATGTCGAATCCGAAAATCCTCCACATAGCTTCACACGCAGAGACATATCGACAATCAATTTGCCTTTTCACCTCATCATTTTCGATTGCAAGGCATATCCTGTCGGTTCCCTTGTTTATATACTTGAACAAATACTTGATTGCCTTGCTCTGATTGCAGTACTCGACATTTATGTGAGCTTCGTACTTTAGCAAAAGATATGGATTGAATGGGACAACTGAACAATTGTCGAGAGCAACTCCACCCTTATCAATTATGAAACCCGTGTCTCTTCACCTATATACATGATACCCAATCTCGTCTACACGAGTGCGATCATTGAATGATTTAGGGAAATTCTTTGAGCACCTGTTGTGATCCATACACGGAGATTTATGATTAGCAGCACCACATGGTCCATGCAACATATATTCAGCAACTGCCTCGTATAATCTGGGATATTTCTCCTTGTCAGGAATCTCAGCAATAATCCCCTTGCCAATATCTTCAGGATTATGACCCTGATCCTGGCGGTTAAGAAAGAGAAGAATATGAGCATGCGAAAGGCCCCTCTTCTAAAACTCCACCGTGTATATAACTGCATGAATCAATTAACAAAATAAGAGGAACATGCTAATAAAAAAATATAAATGACAAAACAATAATAGGAAAACAAATAATATTTAAAGATTTACTTACTTTCTTTTGGGGTGTCAAATACTTTGCCTTCCTTGAAATCTGCAATCATCTGATTAAGCTTTATTCTAAATACCCTGTTTAATACATCAGGCCTATCCTCAGGCCTAATGCCATATTTTTTACAGAATCTCGTAATCTCCGGCCATTTAGGATTACACGTAAATGTTATGAAAAGTGACGGATACCCAGTCCATTTACATTTAGCGAGAGAATCCTGGTAATTTTGAGTCATCCACCGCTGCCCGCCGGTATAAGAGGATGGCAATATAACTCGTCTCCCAGATGCTTCGCCGGTATCTCCCCTTACCGATGCATCCGACAGATTTTTATAAGTTTCCATCCGAAGAGTAGGCTGATTATAACGTATCCATTGAAGCCTCTGTGTATCCATCATAACATATGCATCAACCATAAATTCTTTGCCGCACAACCGGCCCGCTTCTCATAAGCTGTGATCCTTCTCTTATCCTCTCTTGAAGTCGAAAAGATAAAAACTCTTTTATTGACAAACTTGATCTCTTTGCCCCGGGAGGTTTATTTCTAGGAATGTCTGTGAAATATCCATCTTCACCGTATACAAATAACAGAGGATAATGTAGAGGAAGGTAAGATTTATCAAATTTATGAATATGTTTCAGATCCCCATTCTGCTTTTCAATAACAATGTCCTTGACATCACCCGAATCATCAATATCACCTTCAATTATAGCAGCGACCTCTGAGGCTGTCGGCATATTAAACGGTTTTCCATCTCCACTCCGCTTTCCTATAAGCCTCAATTTAATATCTTTCTTCATTCCAATATGTGCTCACGGCCATTAAATGCGTGCGTGCATAAGGGTTATGCACATCTATCATATTTTTCAAATCAGCAACAATTGACTCATCGAATGGAGAAGGCTTATTTTTATCTTTCCTGCTTGTGTGAAAGAATCAGACATATAAATAGAAGATAGTCATACAATATATGTAATATACATTATAATTCTCGAATAATTAAATAAAAACGTACCTGAAAGCATTAATTCGATTTTTAACTTCATTATCCGTGTCATAGATATAAAGCTGAGAAAAACGGGGGGATGGCCGTCATTAGGCAATAAAGAACCTATCATATGATCATTCTTTCCTTTCAATTTAAACGAATAAGGACCACGACCATTGTTTATGCCATGGTCAACCGCACTTGCCATTGAAGTGAATGCGAACATAGAATTGTACGCTCGAATATTGTCTTTATAATTTTTACTCTTTTCATGCTTGTTCTCTAAGAGATCACTCAATAACTTAGGTGGCTGCACTAATGGGTCAATCTGAACTTTTCCATTCATGCAGCATAATGAAAATTTAGGTGTGTTGATGCTTGCTTACTTTTTAACCTTTTATCTTACCAGAACATCGCACCACATTTCGCACATTCGTTCTCCGAATCGCCTATATCCCCATAAACTACAATATATTGATAAATATTTAAATTATGTTAGTAATTCATTGGCTATACAGAGAAAATAATAATATAATATATACTTGAGAAAAAAATAATAATAAACACCTATATTATATTGTTCGTCCGAATCTTTTTGCTTTCTACCGACGCGCGCTTTCTTGAATTTTTCCTTCTGATTTATTAACGACTCACTTGTTGTCGCATGCATGCGAGAATTATTTATTAACGCGAATTCTGTATACAAATGGAATATATGACTTAGTATTAGTGAAATATTTTATCATAAACTATTGAATAATAATTTGTAATACTCCCTCCGTCCCTGAAAGATTGTCTCATATGCTATTTTGACTTGTCCCAAAAAGTATGTCCCATTTCTAAACTTAGGCATGAATGTTAGTGCAAATTTACTAAGGTACAAGAAGGTGAAGCTCTTCCTTAATAATTGCAAAATGTACAATAGGACAATCTTTTAGGAACTGAGGAAGTAATAAATAGTTTTATTTAAAAATATCGAATGTTGAACAATTAAAAAAAATCATTACCTAAATTCACAGTAGGAGATAATAATGTTGCATTATTTGCTACTGTTACATTATCTGTTCCTACAATGTCAAAAGAATATTGAGAACGATTAATATATTTATTTTAGCTCTTTAAAATATATATTTGACTAATAAATCAAACATATAACTTACCAGATATAGGACTTTTTTCATTAATTCAACTTCAATTGCAGAACTGAATCCATCAACATCCAAATTTATTTTTGAAGATTCCAAAATAGAAGCAGCTACCTTTCTTGGTCTCCCGATTTTTCTTTTCTCACCGTCTTTTAACAAATTTGTCGCAATAGAATCCAAAGAAGAAGAAATAGTTTTTCTCGGTCGTCCATTTTTTTTTTTTGGCTCAAGAAGCGTGCCGTGGAAAGTGTTATGTACACTTGATTCAATGCTCGTAAATTTAGCTGAATAAGAAAAATAATTAGTCTTTAATAAAATATTATTAAGAAATTAAAAATAAAAATAAAATAGGAAAAATATTGTAAATTAACAAAGAAAATCATACATATAGATCCACGGTCGTGACTTGAATTATGTCGTGTCTTTTCATTTGTATGGTTCACACCAATACCTACCTGTATATCAATTATTATTATCTTAAATCTAAATTAATTAACAAATTTATATAAAAAAAATCACATTATATATATATATATATATATATATATATATATATATATATATATATATATATATATATATATATATATATATATATAAACAATTTTTTTTTTAGAATTTGTCTTTATAATGAAAATACTTCAAAATTGACAAAATTCAATAACATATTACCTTGAGCCATAATACAACTTTGATGATTACTCGGTGAAATCAAATGACTACCCGATGATAAGTCCACTAAAAATAAAAATAAATTCATTTAAAAAGATAGTAAAAAAATAAATATAAATCATGCATTCTTATAATTTAATTTTATACACATGATATTAATGGATATGATAAAATAATAATAAAGTAAATAATAAAATCACCATTAGAAATATCCGCCAATGGTAATCGTTGAGAAGATCGTTGCGATAAATTAATGGAATCGTTGTCCACATCAGTAAGATGCGTTTTTCTTTTCATAGATGATCTATACATTTGTATAATCTAAAAAAACTCAAATATTAATGAACATATATTTATATAATGTTAATAATTTAACAACAGTCTAAAAATAAATAAAAATAAAATAACAAATCATATACTCACTCCGTCCTAGCTCAGTGGAAACTTATTTCCTTTTTGATTTGATAATACATTGTCAAATTATCTCTTATCAGTTTTTAAGATAGATGAATTTAAAATCATCACTTATCCATCCAAGTTTGAATTTTAGATAGAAGTTAAATGAATAATACTTTTTATTTTCAAATAATTCAATTTTCTATTGATTTCTAGAATCTGTATACGAAATTTATGGTTAAATTGTAATTTATTCTGGCATCTCTTTAAAATTTCAAAAATTACTAATTATTTTAAATTTTCGAAAATTACTAATTATTTTAAATTTTGAATTTCTATTGATTTCTAGAAACTGTATACGAAATTTATGGTTAAATTGAAATTTATTCTGGCATGTCTTTTAAATTTCGAAAATTACTAATTATTTTAAATTGAAATTTATGGTTAAATTTAAATTTAGTCTGGCATCTATTTTTAATTTCAAAAATTACTAATTATTTTAAATTTTGAAAATTACTAATAATTACATCTCCACAATTATCACCTAAAGAGTTTGAATTATTCAAAAATTGTGCTTAAATTTAGGTAACCATTAGTTTTCAAAATTTTAAAACTGATTAAATCAATCAACTTCTAATTAAGAGGGAATTTTCATTTTAAATTTCAAATTAACTTTAACTAATAATATTACAATAATGCCCTTAATCAAGTCTTACTTGAAATAAAAATGAGTTGGAAATTGTTGCTGACGTGGCCTTTGACGTGGCCTTTTCTGGAGCCTCTAAATAGTTTTGCTATATATATATTATATATGATATTTAACTATTTTTGTTGCTTACAATATAGTTAGGCAAAACGTTTTTATAATTAATAAATAAAATATTTATTTTATTTATAAATTAGCAATATAAATTAATTTTTTTATTCATTCACATTACAAAATAAAAATTTTTTAATTTATATTTTATTGTAATTGCATTTTTTTTTATATAAAACACTGATAAATAAACATCAAGTTGGATATGACAAATCATACTTTTGGTTGGTACCTATTATTGCATCAGTGCTTGTATTCATGTAAGCACCGACGAAAGCTTCATCTTCTGCGAATTTCCTGCCAATGGTTTCTTTTTTTCTTTTTTGGAGCTCATTTTCGCCTTTCTGGTACAACCTCTTATTCTTCGCCTACTTCATCTTCCTCTTATGTTTCTAGAACAAATTCAGTGTTCTGCGACTCAAAGTGAAGCTTTGGAATGACATCGAGCCATTAGATGTTTGTGAAGCTTTGGAATGGCATCGAGCCATTAGATGTTTGAGTGTTTAGCAGAGAATTAAAATCACGGGGTGAGTTTTGGGAGAAGTTGATAGGATTTGAGCTTTGGAAGTAGTTTTTGAAGTTGTTTTGACGGTAATTGCTTGTGAAATTTGGATCAGTAACCAACATTTCTTCGAGCCAAGCTTGATTAGAATTATATCCGGAATTGTTTCCGCAATTATCCATAATCAAAAACTCAAAAGGTTTTTCTTTTTTTTTTTTTTACTTAAGCTTAAAGAGAGAAAGTTGGGAAGAAGTATCTCAGCTTTTGGTTCTTCTACCTCGGTGATAGAAGATTCAAGTTCTGTTTCTAGATCTGTTTCGAGGAGATTGCCCTCGTTTAAATCTTTCTTCTTACATAGACCTACTTTATCAATGTTGTCGTTCAATGACTCCAACGTAGGATTCAAAGGACGACGACCATGCATACACTACCTAAATTAACTTGTTTAATCACAACAAGCCCCCGACAACGACGCCAAAAACTTGATGGATAAAAATTTCTCTTGTAATAAAAACCTAGCAAGTGTATTAGTTATCGTTGTAATGGCATGTGTTGTAATGGTATGCACAAGCATGGTGTCGAACCATAGAGACTTATGTGTAAAATAAGTTGATTTTAAGCAGTGTGAAGTAACCGGGGGGTTTTGTTTGTTTTGATGATTTAAACTACTAATTGCAAACAATAACAGTTAAACTAAAAGAGAAATTCAAAGAGAAGGATTTGATCAGATTAAGAGAAATATTCACGGATTGGATTTTATAATACATTCACTCTATGCTATTTTTACAAATAAGGATGTCAATGATTAAGACTGTTAGTTGGTCGGATTGTAATCAATCGACTCTCTTAATGTTGTGTTTTCTATTATTGCCACATAACATGCAAAGAACTTATGGAGCATTAACGAACATAAAAACCTAGATTATTTTGATTTCTATTACGACATCAATTAAATCTATATTTAACAAAACAGCGGTCGATGTATTAATAGGGATGTCCAAACCGGAACCGAAACCGGCCCAGAACCATGGAACCGTCACGAACCGGAACCGGAACCGGCCGAAACCGAAACCGCCTCGAACCAGAACCGGCTGAGACCGTAACTGGCGGTTTGGCATTCCGGTTCCAGTTACACTTTTTAAAAACCGTGAACCGGCAGTTTTGAACCGCCCAAACCGGAACCGTCAAAAATCGTAACCGGAACTGTCAGAAACAATTAACCGAACCGTCATAAACCGTCAAAATCCGTTAAAAATCGTCAGATTCGTCAGAATATATCTGTTTAGTTTTTTTTTCTATCTTTTTTATATACCTTTTTCTAAAAAAAATCACTAATAAACAAAGTCTAAAATATTATTTCCTAGTCAATAAAAAATTAAAATAAAATAAAAAAATAAATACTCCCTCCGTCGCGCTAATATTAGCACACTTTCCTTTTTGGGCGTCCCGCTAATATCCGCACACTCCCAAAAAGGAAACTTTATATTAATAAAATATTCCCCCAACCCCACTCATTCTCTCTCCTACATTATTTTAATACTCACAACACCATTATAATTTATTACACCCTCCACTCATTCTCTCTCCACTCATTCTTTTACACTCACAACATTTTATTAAAATATCATATTCCTTAATTCCCGCGCAAACAGTGTTTGTGCTAATATTAGCGGGACGGAGGGAGTATAGGGTAGTCTGCCCCTCTTTTCTTCTATATACTTTCATTTGTTTAAATTTTTTCTATCTTTTTTTATATACCTTTTTCTAAAAAAAAAAAAACACTAATAAACAAAGTCTAAAATATTATTTCCTAGTCAATAAAGAATAAATATAGGATAGTCCGTCCCTCTTTTCTTCTATATACTTTCATTTGTTTAGTTTTTTTCTATCTTTTTTTTATATACCTTTTTCTAAAAAAAATCAATAATAAACAAAGTCTAAAATATTATTTCCTAGTCAATAAAAAATTAAAAGAAAATAAAAAATAAATATAGGATAGTCCGTCACTCCATCCCTCTTTTTTACACTTTCATAAGTTCCTTTGCTTAGTTTTTTTTTTTTTTTTAATCTTTTTTTATATAACTTTTTGCAAAAAAATTCAGTAATAAAAAAAATCTAACATTTTTTTCTATTAAAAAAAAAAAAACATAAACCGTTGAACCGACGGTTCGGTTCCGGTTTCTTCTTTTCCGGAACCGAAACCGGCGGTTTCGAACCGGAACCATAAATGGCCATCCCTATGTATTAATCCCCAAATTAATGATGCAAACATGAGTTCTTACTTTATTCCTAGTTTTCATAATCAAGTTATAAGAAACAAAGTGCTGCTCCAAAGAAAACTGTTGCATTTCTAAAAGATGAGTGGTGCAATTTTACATTAGCTTCAAAGAATACGAACTCATATGGTTCTACATGATGATTCATTTAGACAACATTACCCACAAATTTGTTTACATTTCATCAATCGTTCGATATACAGACCAATCAACCTCTATATACTCCAGAAGGATCGGCATTCTGAACAATCCATGGATGTTCAAGTAGCTTGTGTAGAGGCAGGCGTTGGGAAGTTTCCTTCACGAGCATCTGCATAAAAATATGTAAAATGAGGAAAAAAAAAAACACACACACACTAAGAGGCACTGTGTGTGTTAGCAAGACGAAACCTGGCTAGTGAGTGTGAGTGTGTGTGTGTGAGTTAGAAGAAGAGAAAGTGAAACCCGGCTAACGTGTGTGTTGGGGGGGGGGGGTTGTATTAGCACAAGAAGAGAAAGTGAAACCTGGCTGATGAGGTCCTTAGCAGCCGAGGACACTATAGGCTTTGAAGGGAACTTCAAATCTACTTGAACAATTCTGTACAGATACATCAGCAAGCATGTCAGACAAATAGGTGCAAATAAACTCTCTGACCGGACTATTCTTTGTCTGACGGAACTTATATTTCTCACCTTCTATATGTGTCTGAGTGTTCTTTTGCTTCAAAGGGAGGAACACCGTAGAGAAACTCGTAGCACAGAACACCAAGGCTCCATATGTCTACACCTGCATCATGCTCTACACTCTCCACTGCAGGACATAAAAAAAGATTTCTGATTACACCCCTAAATTGGTCTACAAGCAAGATAAGAAGAACAAATAAAGAAAACACCATATGGAGCCTAAGCCATTCAAGATAAGAAGCTATGTCATTTTTGCCTCTTTTAATTTTGGAAAATTAACATTTTACCAATGAAAATATTAATTTTGGCAATTTTGACCCCTTTGATTATGGAAAAAAAAAAAAAAAGATACCACTTTATATCTTATTTGACCCCCTTCAAGTGAAATCCTGGCTTCGTGAGCCACCACATATATTATGAACAAGATTCTAGGACCAAATTTGTATCTATAATACAGCTGAAGTCTGAGAAGATGTAGCCTTACAATATACTCCCTCCTAAAACAAAGGTTACTAAAATTGAATGCGCAAGGATTAAGAAAAAAAGTAAGATTAAGAAAAAAGTTAGTGTTGGGAGTATGAAAAGTAAAGTAGGAGAGAGAAAGTGGGGTAGGGAGATTTTTGTTGAGTATGACAAATGGGTAATTCGTTATGGTCCGCCCAAAAGGGAAATTTGTTGTGAGACGGAGGGATACCCATCTCAGGTGGAAGATAATCAAGAGTTCCACACATGGTCCGCCTGCGATTGAACGTATGAACTGACCATCCAAAATCTGCAATCTTAAGTTCACCCTGGAGAAATGATCAAATTGATGAAGTCAGTACATTTGTGTCCCTCAAATCAGTTGGAAAAACACAAAACTAAAGGATGAAACATTGGCGATTACCTGTGCACCAACTAACAGGTTCTCTGGTTTGATATCTCTGTGAATGACATGCTTTCCATGACAATAAATGAGGGCGCGAGCTAGCGATGCAACATACTGTTTCATACGCCATACCAAATATTAGTTCATGACATATATTATCAAGAAACTCAAGAACGGTTTCAAAATACATAATCACTTTTGACTAATTTCACCAGTCGACTATGACGATAATCAGCGGAAATGAGGAGCTGCAGCAAGGACTTACTGTAGCAGAACGACGTTCACTGAAGTATTTGCATTTCTGAAGCTCCTTGTAGAGTTCACCTTTGGCAGCATACTCCAAGATCAGATAAACTCGTTTCTGTAAAAACTGAGAATTGTTAGTAATTGGCAAGTCTTGACCCTCCTAGAGCGATTGATATACGGAGTATTATTTTTACCTGATCATAAAAGTATCCATACAACCGTAGAATATTAGAGTGTCGAAGATGGCTTTGTATTTCAACTTCACGACGAAGTTGATGCTCTACCTGAGACTGTTTCAATTGGCTCTTGAATAGCACCTTCAGTGCAACAATATGGTTGCTCTGTTTCAGAAAAACACAGCTTTTAGTCTAGTGAAATGTTAGGATGCTATACTGAGTTGAAGACAGTGAGAAGTATCAATTTTTCAGGTGTGCATGTCATCAAACCAACAGAAAATTGACAAAATGGATTTTTTTAAAAAACTAGCTAACTTTAAACAGTTGACCAAATTTACTTACAATTGCAATTTGTAATAGAAAAGAAGAAATTGGATGAAAGATAGATCTGAAATATAACAATAGAAGTTTAACTACTAACCCTCTTTTCCCGGGCAAGATAAACGTGACCAAACTTTCCCCTTCCTAGAGGCTTCCCAATGTCAAAGTCGTTAAGCGTCCATCGCTTTTTCTCCGATGATGCCACCTCTGTAGAAGTCTGCATGAATGAAATTCGGAATTAGTATCATTATATCATATAACTACATTTCAAGTACAGTAACCAGTCGTTGTTAGCCAGAAATGTCAATCATACAACTTAATAAAAATAAAAAGCCCAAATTTTTAGAAGATCTCAGCTTCTTTAGATGCAAAAGCCCCGTAAATCTCGTTTCATGTATAAGATTTTCCCAGGAGCAGATATAATGTAAATTTTCGCCAACTCGCTGGAAAGAATGTTGACAGAGATCGGATCCCATTCTGCACTGTAAAACTACATCTCCAAGAAACCTAAACTTAGAAAAGCAATTTGACACTAGGAAATTTAACCTTTACTTTTCCCTCTACCTAGCAAGGATGAAAGTATTGAGAGATAAGAAGCAAGTCACTGCATCTATAAATTACTGGTCTAAACCAGTAAACCCTAAACCTTCATAGAACAGATCAAGACTGAAATTCCTCCCTACTTTTTGTACTTGTGTTTCTACAAGAACATTGGATCTATGGTAGATATCAGTTTCTCATCTAAAATCACATTTTCGTTTAAATGTATATACATCAAATGCATTTACATCCTCTTGCATTTGGGTGTACCAGAGTACATTTCAACAGCTATTATCATGATCCACAACACGAAGTCACAGAAAAAAAGGAGAAACAATTAACATCCCTCTAGAACAGAAATTCAAAACCCTAGGTTTCTCAAGACATGCCGGTCCGAAATGCGAACCGATTCAAATTTCAATTTATAACAAACAAAACGAAATCAAACCCTAACTTTATACATAGACCTAGGGTTTCTAAATTTCATCCAGCACGAGTAAAATAGATAGGGGGAAAATGGGGGAAAAAGAGAAGAAAAGGTTGGAATGATACCTTCTGTTCTTGCTGAGTCTCTGCTGCGATTCCCATGGCGGAGAGAGAGAGAGAGAGGAAGAGAGAGAAGGTAATGGGGAAATAAGAGCGGAGATTTGAATTAGATTATTGAACGAGAGAGAGGGAGAGAGAGAGAGATGATTTCTATTATTGCAACGGTCGAAATGTTGTTTATGTGGGCCACCACGTGCTTTCAACGCGTCGAATTCTCTCTCTGTTTTCCAAAGAATTATTTAGTGGTATAGGAGCGTCTTGTCTTGTGATGACAACTAGTACTCTCTCTAGCCCGTGCCAATGACAACTAGTACTCTCTCTAGCCCGTGCCATTGGCACGGGCAGTAATATGATAAAAAGGAGAAAATCAATAAGGAAAAGAAATTTTAAATCATATCTATATACAGCTAACTTTTCTATTTCAGTCAAACTGTAATATGACTGAGTCCAGCAAAATTTTTGGCAAGATAGCCTTCAACCCTACGTATAGGCTCGAAAAAACACGAAAGCCTACCGCTGTGTTTAACAATTTTTATGGCCTTCACCATAGCATTTTCTGGTGGTTCCCTCACACAATTCACCAAGTTCTCAATAAATTTGATCTGCCTCTTTTTACAAATCAAAATGTTGCTAAAGTCCGCAAGTTTATTAGAGGCTTCATAATTATGGGACGGAAGAGTTGTAAATATTGACCACTTTCTACCTATAACATTTTTTTTCATTATGATCTTTAAAAAGATTTAAGTATCTAACTATGTGCTATTTCAGGTCAGGTTGTTTTGAGTCCATGTGTGCACACATAAAGTCACCACTATAATAAAACTGCTACAAAGACTAAAAACCAACAAAAAGTTTCCCGTGCAAAGAGAAAAAATAACCCTAGCTAGAAAACATCAATAACTTAATTGCGGGAGGAAAGAAGGAAAGATTATTCGGCTTGGTCAAAATCCTCAAATAGCCATGCATGAGGAGGTGGGTTAATACTACTTTCTATATAAAAAAAATGAACATTGCTTCCTTCGTCTCAATGAACATTTTAAATAAACAACCTTTCAAAACTATTGACCAAAATGACTCATTTTTTAAAACTCGCTACATCAAAATGACCAAAATTAATGTTAGTGTATTCGTGCCAAAATATGAAATTAATTTTTGAGACAAATGAAATAGTATTATTTTCTAAAATATTTATTGGGACGAATGAAGTAATATTTTTTAAAACGAAATAATATTCTTTTTTAAAAGTTAATGCTTATAATGTTAGTGTCCTCGTCAAAAAATTGAACATTAATTTTTTAGACGAATAAAGTAATATTATTTTTAAAATGTTTATTGAGACGAAGGGAGAAATGTTCATTTTTTTTTGACATAGAAAGAAATTCTACTTCTTTTTTTAAAAAAATCCTTCATTTCAAAAATGAATATTACGTTCGTCCCAAAATTAATACTACTTTCTATATAAAAAAATGAACATTGCTTTCTTCGTCTCAATGAACAATTTAAATAAAAATTATGTTTTAATAAAGAAAACTAAAAGGAAATATTATTTTTTTCGTCTCAAATAAATACTTAAAAAAATGTACTACTGTAAAAAAATTATTTCCTTCATATCAATAATGAATATTACTTTCGACTCAAAATGAATAACCAAAAAAATACTACTACATTTTTGGTCCAACAAAATGAATATTGCTTACTTCATCCCAATGAATATTTTATAAAACAATACTACTTCATTAATTCGCCTCTAAAATTAATGCTTATAATGTTAGTGTATTCGTGCCAAAATATTAAATTAATTTTTGAGATAAATGAAATAGTATTATTTTCTAAAATATTCATTGGGACAAAGGAAGAAATGTTCAATTTTTTTTACATAGAAAGAAATTCTACTTCTTTCTAAAAAAAATTCATTCATTTCAAATATGAATATTACTTTCGTCCCAAAATTAATACTACTTTCTATATAAAAAAATAAAAATTGCTTCCTTCGTCTCAATGAACATTTTAAAAAGGAATTATTTTTTGGGATGAAGGAAGTAATGTTCAAATTTTTGAACAAAAAATGTCGAATTATTTTTTGGTTATTCATTTTGAATCGAAAGTAGTATTCATTTTTGATATGAAGGAAATAATTTTTTTACAATAGTACATTTTTTAAGTATTTATTTGAGACGAAAAATATAATATTTCCCTTTAGTTTTATTTATTAAAACATAATTTTATATTTTTATTTTGTAATTTAAAGCGAGACGGAGAATGAATTAGTAATGTGGTTGTGTTCACACTGAAGAAAAAAAACTTAGAATTCGCTAATTAAATTAGTGAGTTCAAATTTAGTTTTTTTTTTAATATTAAAATTTAAACTCACTAAATGGTTTAGCGAGTTTAAACGAAAAAAATTATAAACTCGCTATACCGTATAGCGAGTTTAAAAAAATGAGTCATTTTGATCAATAGTTTTGAAGGGTTCTTATTTTGGAATATATTTTTTTTAAATGAAATATTTTGAGAAAAAAATCATTTTAGAAGAAGAGATCATAACCGCTGGTAACTGCTGTAGTAGGAGGGATCCGTAGATTAAATCATAGCCGTTATTTGTCTTTTATGAGATTGAATTCTGACCGCTTTTTATGTGGCGGTTGAAACCCACTACTATTGTAATATAGATTAAATTAATAATATTTGAAAATTTATTGCGTCCGTAAATGATAATGAATGTTTAATTTTCAATTCAAGAAATATTAGCAAAATTTATGTTTATACTTCCTTCGTCCAAAAATAAAATAAATATCCAATTTAAATTAAAAATATTTTACAAAATTAAAATTTTCTTGCATTGTTAATAGAATGCAAAAGTAAAAAAAAAATCACTGATAAAAATATCCAATTTAAATTAAAAATATTTTTAAAAAAGTCTAAAAAAAATATTTTCTAGTCAATAAAAAATGAAAATAAATAAAGGATAGTCCGTCCCTCTTTTCTTTTATATACTTTCTTTTGTTTAGCTTTTTTATATCTTTTTTTATATACATTTTTTGTAAAAAAAATCACTGATAAAAAATGTCTAAAATACTATTTCTTAGTCAATAAAAAATTAAAATAAAATATAAATTAAATATAGGGTAATCCGTCCCTCTTTTTTCATCTTTATACTTTCATTTGTTTAGCTTTTTTATATATTTTTTATATATATTTTTGTAAAAAAAATAACTAATAAAAAAGTTTAAAATAGTATTTCCTAGTTAATAAAAATTAAAAGAAAATAAAAAATAAATATAGGGTAGTCCGTCCCTCTTTTTTTCTATATACTTTCATTTGTTTAGCTTTTTCTATCTTTTTTTATATACCTTTTTGTAAAAAAAAATCACTAATAAACAAAGTCTAAAATATTATTTTTTAGTCAATAAAAAATTTAAAAAAATTTTAAAAAAATATAGGGTAGTCCATCCCTCTTTTCTTCTATATACTTTCATTTGTTTAGCTTTTCTATTTTTTTATATACCTTTTTGTAAAAAAATCACTAATAAAAAATGTCTAAAATATTATTTTCTAGTCAATAAAAAATTAAAATAAAAAAAATAAATATAGAGTAGTCTGTCCCTCTTTTCTTCTATATACTTTCATTTATTTAGCTTTTTCTATCTTTTTTATATACTTTTTTGTAAAAAAAAATCACTAATAAAAAAATCTAAAATATTATTTTCTAGTCAATAAAAAATTAAAATAAAATAAAAAATAAATATAGGGTAGTCCGTCCCTCTATTCTTCTATATATTTTCATTTGTTTAGCTTTTTTTTCTATCTTTTTTTATATACCTTCTTATAAAAAGAATCACTAATAAACAAAGTCTAAAATATTATTTTCTAGTAAATAAAAAATTAATAAAAAAATAAAAATAAATAACGGATAGTCCGTCCCTCTTTTCTTTTATATACTTTAAATTGTTTAATTTTTTTTCTATCTTTTTTTATATACCTTTTTGTAAAAAAAATCACTATAAACAAAGTCTAAAATATTATTTTCTAGTCAATAAAAAATTAAAAAAATAAAAAATAAATATAGGGTAGTCTGTTCCTCTTTTCTTTTTATACTTTCATTTGTTTAGTTTTTTTCTATCTTTTTTATATACTCCCTCCGTCCCGCTAGTAACCGCACTGTTACTGTTTGTGCGGGGATTAAGGAAAAAAATAATGATATAAATGTTGTGAGTGTAAAAGTAAAATAGGAGAGAGAATGAGTGGAGGGAATAGTAAATTATAATGGTGTTGTGAGTATTAAAATAATGTAGGAGAGAGAATGAGTGGAGGAAATAGTAAAGATTCTTTGCCATTTTAGGAAGTGTGCGATTTGTAATGGGACGCCCAAAATAGAAAGTGTGCGGTTTGTAGCGGGACAGAGGGAGTATAAAACAACTAATTTTCTTATGTTTAAGTGATTTTATATTTTAAAAAATCTATACTATATTAAAAGCAAGAAAGTGACCAAAATGGAAAATTGGCGCTCAAAAACGTCAACATCAAGTGGTTAAATTTGAAAATCTGTCATGGATATTTTAGTCATTTATGATCGTGGCATAAATGTAGATATTAACATTGAAATCAACATCAAGTGCTTTTGATTGGATGCAAGAATTTACGAATTTTTTTCCCCCAAATTCTTTGACTTCAATTATTTTATAATAAATCTATACTATATTAAAAGCAAGAAAGTGATCAAAATAGAAATTTGGCACTCAAAAATGTCAACATCAAGTAGTTAAATTTGAAAATCTGTCAAGGGTATTTTATTCATTTATGTTCGTGGCATAAATGTAGATATTAACATTGAAATCAACATCAAGTGCTTTTGATTGGATGCATGAATTTACAAATTTTTTTCCCCCAAATTATTTGACCTCAATTATTTTATAATAAATTAATTAAAAAAAATATTTTTACACCAAAATTCATAAGTTTTTTTCCTCTACAAATAGAGACTAATTTCATTTGATTCGGATACAGAAAAAAAACCTCTTTCTTGAATATAAATCAAATATTTTATAATAAATCTTTATTTTTTTATTTTTTTCACCTAAAATCATTGAAATTTTCCTCCAAAAATAGATACTACTTTCATTTGATTCGGCATTTTCCTCTGTGATGCGAGCTAATGGTTTATCCTCAACCCATTTAGTGAAGTAATCTATGGCGACGATCACATACTTGCAGTTTCCTCGGGCGGGAGGGAAGGGTCCAATCAGGTCGACGCCCCACATGTCAAATGGCCAAGCTGCGATCATGAGTGCGCTGCTCTGTTGTAGGCACATGGGGAAGGTTGGCAAACCTTTGGCATTGATCACATTCTTTGAACAAAGTTGTGAGTGTCGGCTCTCGTGTGTGGCCGATGGTATCCCAAAGTGATTAACTTGTCGGCAAGAGTCACGGCCCCGGGTGTCCACCACAAATTCCACTATGCACTTCGTGTATCAATAGGGCGACCTCTTGAGGGTGGATACACTTTAGTAATGGTCGAGTATAAGATCTTCTGAATAGGTCGCCTCCTTGAATGACATACCTTGGAGCTTTCTTTTTGATAGCTCGAGCCTTCTTCTCGTCATCTGGCAGCTCTCCATTTTCTAAATATGCTTTCATTTCCTCGATCCAACACTTCTCCTGAGCCCAATTCCTTGAGGGATCATCTATGCAATGAATTTTTACTCTTTCGTAAATTTGGACTTTCGAGTAAGGAGATAGGTTCATCATGTGGCTCATCTGAGGTAGCTAATTTTGAGAGGAGGTCGGCTAGCTCGTTGTCCTCTCTTCCAATCCTTTGAATCTCCCAGAATTCCAAATCCTTTATCAGCTCCTTCACCAGGTCGCAGTATTTAATCAACGTGGAGCTAAGTACCTCGTACTCGCCTCTGACTTGGTTAACTATCAGCTGTGAATCACGATGAGCCATGATCTTAGTCGCTCCAAAACACTTGGCGTATTCTATAGGCTGCTATCAAAGCTTCATATTCGGCTGGTTGTTGGAAGCATCAAACTTGAACCTTAGTGATTCCTCATACACAGCCGGTTCCAGAGACTGCGGTTCAATTAGCACTATCCCGGCTCAGCGCTATTCTTGGTCGGCGATCCGTCCGAATAGACCTTCCAACAATCGACGGGTGGCGATGGCGACACGGGACTCTAACTCCTTCCCTTTAGCCTTTTCTTTTGGAGCTCGGCTGTTCGTCGTCTTCCTTGGTGAACGTAAGCTCGACCAAGAAGTCAGTAGAGCTTGAGCCTTGACGCCTTTCGAGGTCGATACTCAATGTCAAATTCAGTAAGGGCAATTGACCAATTGAGAAGTCGACCTGAACTCTCCGGCTTGTGAAGAATTTTTCTAAGGGGGGCATTTGTGAGAACCACAATTGGATGAGCCAGAAAATAAGCTCGCAGCTTCCTTGAAGCCACGACTAGGGCATAAGCGACCTTCTCAGCATTGTAGTATCTGCTCTCCACATCCTGATAAGGCCTTCACGATGTAATATCTTGGTTTTGAAGCCCTTCATCCTCTCTAATCAACACCACTGCAACCGACTTGTCTCCCACGGACAGATATACAAATAAGGTCTCACCAGTGGTTGGGCTACTTAGCAAAGGTGGAGTAGCGAGGTAATCCTTCAATTGTTGAAACGACGAATGACATTCGGTCGTCCACTCAAAATTTTTCGTCCCCCTCAATGCTTTGAAGAAGGGGAGAGATCTCTCTGCTGACTTTGATATGAAGCGACCAAGAGCTGCTACCCTTCCGTTAAGTCGCTGCATCTCTTTGACACTGGTGGGAGCTTTCATGTCGACTAACGCCTTGATTTTTTCTGGATTGGCTTCTATGCCTCTTTGAGATACCATAAATCCCAAGAACTTGCCAGCTGCAACTCCAAAGACACACTTGCTGGGATTGAGCTTCATGTCGTTTGCTCGTAAATTGGCGAATGTCTCCTTCAGGTCGACTACGTGACTCCCGGTCTTAGTTTTAATGACCATGTCGTCAACGTAAGCCTCCATATTTCGACCAATTTGTGAGGCAAAGACCTTGTTCACCATTCTTTGATAGGTAGCTCCTGCATTTTTTAAGCCAAATGGCATCATGTTGTAGCAGTAAATGCCTCCAGCTGCTTGAAATGCCGTTTTCACAATGTCATCCTCGTGCATCTTTATCTGGTGGTATCCCGAGTAAGCATCCAGGAAACTGAGAGTAGAGTGGCCAGCGATGGAATCAACAAGCTTGTCAATTCTAGGAAGAGGATAGCTATCCTTTGGGCAAGCTAGATTGAGAGTAGTGAAGTCGACACACATCCGCCACTTGCCATTCGATTTCTTCACCATGACCACGTTGGCCAACCACGTTGTATGAGTGGCCTCTTTGATTATCCCTGCACTCAAAAGTTTTTGTACCTCAGCTTTGATAGCCTCTTCCTTGTCGCGAGCAAAACTTCTCAACTTTTGGGGTCTAGGCTTTATGGTCGGGTTGACTTCAAGTCTGTGAACAGCGACCTCTTCCTTGATTCCCTCATGTCCTCTACCCTCCATGCGAAGCCATCATTACTTTCCTTGAGTAGCTCGATGATTTCGCTCGCTCCTCAGCTGATAGGCCTTCCCAATCTGAATTTTTTGGTCGGGGTAAGAAAGGTTGGTGATTACTGACTCTAGCTCATCCACAGCTTCTAGCTCTGGTCCATCCCTGAATTGTAGAGTCTCAATGATTATCTCCTTGACCCTTTGTCTCTCCTCGGCCCTCAGGTGTGGAGCTTCTTCTGCTATCATATCATCTAACTTGTCTGCAACCTCGCTGGTGGTGGTGGCCCCCGAGTTATTGTCGAGCTGGAGGCATAGGTTGCCTATGATGACTTGGTCGACCATAACTACATCTGAATCGACCTCAGTGGTGTTAGAGTGACGTGTCGACTCAAGCATGACCTCGTCATTTGAGTGATAGGTCGACTCTTCCACGTTGGTGATTGTTGACAACCGGGTAGTTTTGGTGACTGACTGGGACAGCTTCAAGTAACCATCAGCAGTCTCAATCTCTAGCTCCCTTTTCTTTCTTTCTCTTAGAACATGATCCAGATAAGCACGAGCTGTGCCTTGTACGCAACCCACTCCAGCAGGTGTGGGGAACTTTACTCGCTGGTGAGGAATTGATGCTACCATTCCAAGAGCGACCTGTCCAGGAATTCCAAGGATGGCGGCATAGTCACTATTTACATCAATTACGATAAATTGTACCTTAGAGACAACCCTGAGGGGGTGTTGGCCTAGGTCGACGTCGAGCACTATCTGGCCTTTAGCATCAACTCGATGGTTGGTGAAGCCCTCCAACCTGCCATCATATCTCTCCAACTGTTCGTCATTAAGACCCATCTCCTTGAAAGTTTTGTAAAACAAAATATCCTTGCAGGCCCCCGTGTCGACTAAGAGTCTGCTCGTCGTACATCCATCAATGAGACCTGGGATGACGAGAACTTGCTCCCTAGCCGCCATATTAGTTGCCAACTCATGGGGGTAGAAGCTGATCGCTTCATCTCTGATTTCTCTCCTTAGAGGCACATGTGGGGCCTTATTGAGCTGGAATATCTTGTGCTTGATGGCCGTGTTGCTCGCTTGTTCAGTGATGACCCCCAGGTTCAGTCTAGGCTGCCTAGGTCCTTGTTGCCCACCTGCCGGCCGCTCGCCTCCTCCCGGCTTGAGGTCTCTTCACATACGCCTCGAGTCTCCTGGTCGACCATTCTCTGGATGATACGCTTTAATCCCAAGCAATCCTCTGAGATGACCGGTGTCTTTGTGGTAGTCGCGGTACTTGCTGTTGTCCCTCCTAAACTTGTTGCTTGGATTCATTGGGACTGGAGGAGCCGGTTCGGCGGCATTCATAATCTCGGTTCGACTCACCGTGAGGAGTGAAAGCTTCGGGCACCTTCTCTGTTGCCCTAGTTACATTCTTTCCATTTTTATTGTTCCCCCCATTCTTGTTGGAGTCCTTTTTATCATCGGTGACTTCAACCTTGGGGCTCTTTCCTTCTTCTTTTCTTTCCTTTCCTCGGCCCTGAGCGACATTATACACCTTTTCAAACAACTCCTGTCGAGTTGTGACCGTTCGGACTGTGAGCTCGTAGTCCATGTCTTCCGAGGAAATACCACTTCGGAAGCAATTGATTACCTCCCTGTCTGTGATGTCCTCTTCAATCTTGTCAACCATTTCTTTGAACTTGGTGAAGTAGCTCATGGAGCTTTCGTTTTTGGCCTGCACCAAGTTGTTTAAATCAGTCACCGTCACTTTCCGAGCTCCAGCAGTCGAGAAGCGATCTAGGAACTTGGTCCTCAAGCATGTCCAAGTGGTTATGCTACCAGCTGCCAAACCATTAAACCACGTCAAAGCTGCTCCTGTGAGGGTACTTACGAGGGCTTTGCACATATTGTCGTCTTCATTGGCGACAAAACACATCGTGGCCTCCAGGTGTGCTATGTGGCTTCTTGCATTGGTGGAACCAGAATACTTCTCTAGAAGGGGCAACCTGAAACTAGGGGGAGGTCGACTATCTCTCAGTTCTTTGGAAAGAGGTCGAAGAGCAAAGTCAATTCGTTCGACCTTTCCAGCATCCTTTTTCTTCTCCTCCTCCCATTGTTCGAACTTCTTTTTCATCAATAGCCATTCTCTGGCATCGGGTCTTTCATCTCCTGGAGGGGGAGCAGCATTGGACCTCTGGCCCTCACTTCTGGGGGGAGTCATCTGTCTACTCCTCCTGTCTCTATGAGAATTGGTCCTTTCTGATCTTATTGGAGATCTATGTCTGTTGCTTCTTTGAGGCGACCTGCGCCTCTCGGCCGGGAACGGCGACTGCGCCTGTTATCTCCATGTGGCGACTGCGCCTTTCCCCTCTCACAGGCGACCTATGCCCATTTCTGTCTCTATGGGATCCTGATCTCTGCGTTCGCTGGAGAAACATGCACGCCTGTTTCACGTTGGCTGTTAACTGAGTCCTCAAATCAGATTGAGCCTCCTGCTCCCTGTTTACTGAGGCTAGCCCTTAAGTCGTTCTTGGGCACATGAACGATCAGAGGTGCTCGTTGAATTATCCCGTTTTCACCATTCTCGCCCCCACACCTTCATTTGGCCTCAAACTCCGGCTCGCCCATTAGAAACCCGAGTAGGTGCCACTCTCTCGGGCGTATGTCGGCACTGCTGCCTCCTCCACGGCTATCAAGTCGGCCGAATCTGGGCTCGCTCCAACATCATCTCCTTCTTGCTCATGGGGTTGGTGGAGGGGCCTCGCCTGCTTCCAACATTCACCTGAGCAATGGACGTTTTGGAGGAGGTGGAACTCCTTGCCCATCCATATGCCTTTTCCCTCTCCTTGTGTCGGGCAATCCCTCGCCATCAACGACACTGGTAGAGCGTGTGGCCCTACCAAGGGGACGACTCGGTGGGGGCGGAGGCAAGTTAAGGTTCTCAGCATTTGCGTTCATGTTGTTGTTGTTTACTTCTTCATGTCCCAGCCGAAGCCTCGGATACGTGTCCTTACGAAGTCACCATTGTTGCAGGTTGATGGAGTTTTCGAGGGTCAAGTTTAAAGCACGTTTCCGGCAATGGAACCAAGCGATGCTGCAGGAAATGTGCTTATCAATCTTCCTCCACGTGGCGGGGACCGATCACCTGGCTTTGACACAGCAGAACCCACGACTAGCCGGATGTGTCTCCTGCGAAGACGCTCGGGCGTGAGTAAAATAACGATTGTATAAAGCTCAAAATGTATTGAATAATGAACTCGAGAATACAAAATGGCGGTTTACCTTTCACCGTTTGGTAGTGATGAAGTATTTATAGACAAGAGTAGTGTATTTTTGGGGAGGCGACATGTGCTCCGAGATTGTAGCGGCAGTTACTTGGACGTGGGAACATGTCCATAACGGTCCCTGATTTGTAGGGATGTGGTTATGAGGATTGTTCAACCAAATAAGCCGGCAAGTGTTAAGTCGTCACTTGTTGATTTAGGTCGAGGTCGCCACTCGTGATATGGTCGACCTCGAAGTCTCAAGGTAGAGCATGGTTCGTACCCGAATTGTAATATGGATCATGAGGTCGGACTAAGTTAGGTCGGGACCTGGTAGGTCGGACCGTGAGCTTAGTCGATTGATACTTGAGATGGGCTTTGGGCCTTGTTTTGATTGGACCAGCCTTATTGGGAATGTGGAGACCAATGCTGTCTGTAATTGGACTTTACTCGTTTGGCCCAACTCGACAATTTTGGTATGTTCAATTACTATTGTTCGTATACTAATAAATGATATTTACTTATTTATTTATTTATTTAAGTCACTATTAGATTTATACATAATATATTTTTCTTTTCAAATGATTAAGATAATTATGTATGTATAATTGATTAATGGGGAAGAGATATGAAATATTTTAGGGGTGAAATGAGATTACTCTATACATATATTATGAAAATAAAGTCTATTAGGTGGTGTTTTTTTTTTTTCCTTTAATTGATTGTAATAAACTTTGTTTACAAAATTAATTATTTGGTTGTTACATTGATGGAATAATGTTTTTCTGAATTGTGACATATATATATATATAGAGTTGAAATTAAATATCTCTACATATATAGAGTTTCAATCATTCGAAATAAAAAAAATATTTACTTATTTATTTATTTAAGTTACTATTAGATTTATACATAATATATTTTTCTTTTCAAATGATTAAGATAATTATGTATGTATAATTGATTAAGTGGAGAAAGAGATATAAAATATTTTAGGGGTGAAATGAGATTACTTTGTATATATATTAAGAAGATAAAGTCTATTTGGTGATTTTTTTCCTTTAAATGATTGTAATAATCTTTGTTTGTAAGTTAAAAGATAGAACTACTATTGATGTCTGAGTTGAGCTTTCGACGTTTGTGTATTGTCGTCTATTATATTATTGTGAGTGCAGTTAATTGTCATTTGATAAAAAAAATTATTAACAAAAACTGGATATAATTTTTCAGTAATATATGTGAGATGAGAGACGCATTTGCAAATTTTATGGAGATAGATGAATTTGTGATAGGTGGATGGGGTGGGGTATGGGAGGGGGAGATATGTGAAGTTAACAATTTAATATTTTCACCTTCTTTTTATTAACATCTCTCCATATATAGAGTTGCAATCATTTAAAAGAAAACTTTTTTATTTAATTATTTAAGTCATTATTAGATTTAGCCCTAATTTACTTTTCAACATAGGGATAAAGTTGTAATATTTTGAATATGTTACAAAGAAATTAAAACTTTTAATTTACGAAATAAAATTTGGTGTCTACTGGGGATGAAAAAATTGAGATTTTGGGTTGTCTAAAAAAATTGGATTCCCTTTTTCATTTATTATTTCTAAACTAATACGGATTGGTTTAATATATATGTATTTAATGTCTTTAAGTATTTTGATTCAAGATGTTATTTGGTTAAGGGTAAGGGAAATTGTTTACATAATCGTATTCTTTATTGTTCTCCGTGTTATTTCTCCTCTATTTACGTTAAATATCACTACGTCATATTACATCATTTAACTTTAATCGGTATTTAATTAGAAATATTGTTGTATTAATTTTGGTTAGGAAAATTGTTTACATAATCGTATTTGCTGTTGTATTCTTTGTTATTTACTTTCTTATATTTACGTTAAATATCACTATTTCATATTATATTTTTTTATTTTAATTGGTATTTAATTATATATATTGTTGTACCAATTTTGTTTAAGGTAAATTATGTTATTTTTGTGCATCGCACGGGTGTACTGCTAGTAGTTAATTAAATACTAAATTTCTTTTTATTTTTTTCATATTTTTTCTGAATTTTTTTTAGAAAATAAAAAATAAAAAATAGGAAAACCCGTTTGGCCCGTGGATCTTCAGATCCGAACCAAACGGACGGATTTGGACATCCAAATTGGGACGGGACGGGTTTAGGCCCGTTTCATCAAACGAGCTGATGGGCTTCAACCCATCCCGCCTGCGGGTTGATTTGCACGAATCGGGCCGGGACGGACCGACCGTTTGGCCATCACCACCCACCACCATCTCCACTTTCCTCTCTCTCTCTCTCCATCTTCAGTTACATCATCACCTTTCTCAAAACCCCCAATTTTCTTCCACCTCCCCTCTCCCTCACTCACTCTCTCCACCCACAGAATCTGATAAAAAAAAAAAATTTAATCATTTTAGATTTATTTTTGACAACCCCCCGCCCCCATCACCCACCCTTGTTGGATAAAAAAAATTATCCGAGTCCACCAGCCTCATTTGACCTGTATATTCAAAGTATGTCTCCACAACTCCAATTTCTTTTCAATACGCTCTTTTGTCTCACCAATCAAAACAATATCATTTGCAAACAACATACACAACGACATATCATATTGGATTGACGTCGTCAATTCGTCTATTATATTACCAGAGCAAAGAGAAAGGGACCAAGTGCAGAATCTTGATACACTCCAATCGTTATAGGGAACTCTTCTGTCTTCCCAACAATCCGTACACTAGTACTAACTCCATTATAAATGTCCTTATAATATCAATATATTTCTTTTAAACGTCTTTCTTTGCTAAAGCCCACCAGATAATATTTAATATTGAACTTACATTTGTTTAAAAATAAACTTGCTACTAATATCTGTCAGCCTTCAACAGGCAAGCATGCTAGGCATAAACTAAAGAACTAACAGGAAAAAAAAAAAAACACTAACAGCAGAATTAAGTCAAGAATCCTCCTTTGAAACAAGCCGGTTAGCTGACTCTGGCCTTGCGATCTATGCATAAAATAAATGATGGAAGAAAAGATGGGATCACCAATGCGAAACCCAAGCAAAGAACCACCAGAATTACGACCCACCAGGCTTTGTGAGGGATGCCTAACAATAGTTCATCACAAACTGCCATCAAGAGGATCACACTAGCGTTAGAAAGTCAACCATCAATTTTCCACAAAACGAGAAGTTAACAGCTAAAAGTCTGGGATGTGTGTGTGTAGTGTTAGAAAGTCAACCATCAAAAAACTACTCCCTCCACGCCTAAATGAATGGCAATTATTTTTTTTTTCAAATTTGCTTTTGATAAAGAGCAACTTGATTTTTTTTTTCCGACATTCGTTTAGGGACAAAGGGATTAGAACTGTAGAAGTTAACAAGTCAAAGGACGTGTGTGTAGCGTTAGAAAGTCAACTATCAAAATTTCCCACAAAACTAGAAGTTAACAGCTATAAGTCAAGGACGTGTGTGTGTTCCGTTATAAAGTCAACCATCAAAATTTCCACAAAACTAGAAGTTAACAACTATGAGTCAAGGACGTGTGCGAGTGTAGCGTTAGACAACTATCAAAATTTCCACAAAACTAGAAGTTAACAGCTATAAGTCAAGGATGTGTGTGTGTGTTTGTGTAGCGTTAGAAAATCAACCATCAAAATTTCCACAAAACGAGAAGTTAACATCTGTAAGTCAGGGTCGGGTGTGTGTGTGTAGCGTTAGAAACTCAAACCATAAAATTCCACAAGACACTACAAAAAAAAATATTTTTAGGGACTACCTTTTTAGGGAGGTGCAAATTAACTGGACCTTATTATCCACTAAATAAGTCAGCCCACACGCAATACCCTTGCTAGGACGACGAGGTCGGTGGTGAAAAAGCGGCCCAAATCAGCGTAAAAGAAAAAAAAAAGTAAAAAAAAAAAAAACAAACCCTTCCTTTTCTCATGCCCACCTCCTCCTCTCTGTCTACTCTCATGTTCATTCCCCCCCCAACCACCTCTCTCTAACTCCTCTCTTTATCGAATCAGCGGCCATAAACCGTAATATTCCAAGAAGCCGTTGAATTTTATCATGTTTCTGACGGTTTGATTTCATCTTGTTCGTGCCATTCTGCACTCGATTTCATCTTGCTCATGGAGGTTTGATCTCATCATGTTCATGGCAGTTTGATTTCATCTCATTATGTGATTATGCACTCAACGAGGTAATCCCCCTCTCCATAGGCTTTATTCCTCTTTGTAAATACACTAACAAATATTTGTAATTCAATTGTGATTGATGTTAATTTAGTTTTATCTAATCATTTGTTGCTTATTACTACCTTTGTCCCAAAATGAATATCCAAAAAATATTCAAGTTTGCTCTTCTTGATCAAGAGCAACTCAGAAAAGTTTTTGGACATTCATTTTGGGGTGGAGGGAGTAGATCTTATTCTCCTTCAACCAAAATTAGATGTAACTGGACACCTATGTTTTTTTTTTTAATCTTTATGAGCCTTCTCCTGACAATGTCAAGTTTCCCCCCCCCCCCAGATAAATCCCCATTTTTGTTTCAATCATTGAATTTTCCTTTTACTTTAAAGTTTTATCTACATGTACTATACTTTCATGATGATCATTTTTTTATTGGTGTGGATATTAGTGTAATTTCAAGGGGAGATATGTTTATGCTGAATGGAATTTTGGGTAGCTCTCCACGGTTTTTCTCTATTTCATTACCACTGAATTTATTTCCTCAATTCCATAAGAGTTTTTAATTTGGTTTCTGTGCTCGTGTAGGGGATTTGAGTGTGGTTAAAAGTATATTCCTGGTGTCAACTTCAGAAATAATAATAATGAGCCTTTCAAGGTTTCTCAACCCCATATCACTTTTTTTCTTTATCATTGTCTTTTTGCAATTTTATTGTGCAAGAATAAAGTGTAATTATCGTATTACTCAATTGGTTATTTTGAAGGCAACAATGAAAGGGTTCAGATTAAAACCCTTTACAAGATTTGAGTATCAGTTTTATTTTGAAACCAAAAGATTAATTGAGCAGTGACTGATTTTCAGATTGAGAATGAATATGGGACACAAAGAAGGGCCCTTAGAGTTGCGGGCGAGGCATACATAAATTGAGCTACGTGATTGTGCTCAAAACAGGAGTACCCTGGGTGATGTGCAAGGAGGAGGATGCATAGTATGTAGCTCACATTTTAACTTTGTTTTGTGCTCTAAAATTTGTGAAACTAATCAGACTCCAAAAAATCCTCAGGTTTGACCCGGAAACCCAAATATGGACAGTTAAAAGAGCTCCATAAAGCAATTAAACTATGTGGGTAAGTCGGTTTCTGCAGATCCTACCACTACTGCACTAGGAAAGCTTTAATAGGTAAGCATTTCACTATCCACTACAGTATTTTTTTTCTATTGGTATGTTAATAAGTCCAGCACAATAAGCTAACTGAATTAACTCAAGGTTTGTACATCCAATATTAAGTTTTGAGCAAAAAAAATCATGAAACTTCTTGTGTGGTCTCAATTGTGTCAAGAAAATTCTTTTCTCTGAACAGTTGTACGCGGAGATGATCGTAAATGTTGTGGCAGTGGCTACCTAAGAAATATAATTGTTGCAAGTGCACTTGTTATTTCATGTCTTTTTCTGTACACTTCCAATGATGTAAATTACATGGATTAACTCACTTTGACCTCAACCCTTTGATGCAAACAAGCTTTCGATTGCAGCCAATATATCTAGTTTTTGTTCTTCATTGATTGTTGTTAGACTATACTCATTGAGCTAGAGCTCTGTTCAAGTTCTTCATTATACTATCTAGATAAGTTCCTAGGTTATTAGTTAACATTTCTAATGAGAGACTTGTCCATGGTTGTTATATGCCCCTAAATAATAGATTAAGAGAAATGCAAAAGGAAATTTTATTTTATTAAGATTCTTATATTAATACAATTTTTGTTATTTTTTCAGATTCTTTTTTAGTACTGGAATTTGAGTTTCGTTAGAGAGCAGGACAAGAAGAGGTGCAATGGGGACAAATATTACTAGTTTGTATTTTTTTAATCTTTGTATTTGAAATTTGTATGCGATTGAATGATGTACATACAATTACATTTTTTTATAAATTGATTTGATGTTAGTTATCATATTGTGTATGATTGTCTTGGAGTTGTTTTAGTAAATTAAATCCCATTAGCATACTAGGGTTGCGTTATGAAAATATATTATTATATTTATTTATTTCAGCTATAATAAACAACATAATTTCCCACCAAATTTTTTGGCGCATTTTTTGAGCCAATTTTTAAAATTATTTTCAATTCTTATCAGGGTCGGTAACATAGGGACCTAAATAACCTTGGCGGGCGTCCTAAACTTTTTGAGTCGCATGTTTATTAGGACACTCACGTCCCGTCCTATAAGCCAACCTAAATACTATTTACGACGGTAAACAGACTTCTTAGGTTGACATTTGACCGACCCTAATGCTTTCTTTTCTAGTAGTGACCAGAAGCTAACAGCTATAAGTCAAGGACGGTGTGTGTGTGTGTGTGTGTGTGTGTGTGTGTTTGTTTGTGTGGTGTGTGTGTGTGTGTGTTTGTTTGTTTGTGTGTGTGTTGTGTGTTTGTGTTTGTTTGTGTGTGTGTGTGTGTGACTGGGAGAGGGGACTATATAAAACACAGACAATGAAGAAACCTCATGTCCAGAAAGAGTAACCAGTTACCTATATTAAAGATGACATATTCCCTCTCATGTCCATTCGCGATTGCAACTACACCAGCGGGCTCCACAGCCACCAGGACGTACATTCCGCTCTGTACAAAAATTATTCAGTCACTTTCAGCAATCTAAAATGAAGGTAAACAGTATGATATTTAAAGGCATTCCCATACCTGGTCACCAAGAAATTCTTCTCCATCATTCTTGAAAATCAGCTTTTCAGTGTTCAGCAATTTCCTTTGATGTTTCAGACCCAGGTCTGAATAACCTCTACGTAGTTCCAAAGAGAAGCTAGCAGGTATCTGTTATCCAATAAGAATGAGGTAAACTTTCAACCACAAAATGTTGAACAAGCAACAGGAAGATGACATACTCCCTCCGTCCAATAATAAATGTCGCATTTGACTTGTCAACATTTTTAAGGAATTTGTTTTACTTGTTTGTACATGACTTGTACAATGGTCACACTCCACTAAGACTGTTTCCTTACGACATTTATTTAGGGACGGACTAAAAAGGAAAGTGGGACATTTATCATGGGACGGAGGGAGTATTATACATACAGAAGCTGGATATGATATCTTCACTTCATACCACGTATTTAGTTTCAGACCTTGAAGTTGGTAAAGTCAAGATCCCATATGTAATGGTAAAGTTTCCTCTCGTAGCTCCTCCCCAACATTCAACACTTTGTTGTTATCTCTGTAGTTCTCTCGAGTGAGACTTTTAAATTTGAAATGAAAATAAATAAAAAAAAAAACAAAAATTGTCTTTGTAACATATTCTATCGCAAACAGAATGAACATGAAAGAATACTAACAAATTTCCATGACTAACGTCTAGCCTTGCCATATATAGCAGAATGCAGATAATTTGAGTTGTTACACCCAGCATTTTTTGATCAATGATGCGATTTTGCCTTGACCTAGAAAGCTGTGTAATCAGAAACATGCATTTAAGTCAGTTACACTTGTTTCACATCTCATTCAAACCATCCAGCAAGAATTTTGTTGGGTGTACCCTTGTTATTCTCAAACGAGATAAAGAGGTTGAATGTGGACAACGCGGTATTAGTGAATCCTTCCTTGAAGATTCAGCAAGACTGGCTAAAGAAGGGGATACTAATTTACAAACGCTCCGCCAATCCAGTATGCTTTATTCAACTGCTTTTTATTCTCATTTGGTTAACGCAGTCATGCTGAAGATGGGGAGTTCATTTGGTGCTAATAATTTCTCATGTTACTCTTAACTCGAATGGGGTTACTGGCAGTTTGATAAAGGTAACACGTTGATTGGTTCTAAAAATACCAGATTGCTGATGGTTGTTCAGCTCCAGACTCCAGAGCCTCTTTAGTAGTGGTGAAAATGACTGATACTCCCTCTGCCCCGAAATGATCTTCCTACTTTTTCCGTTGTTATTACGAAGATACTTTGAAAAATAATTTCAGATTAATTTAATTGTCCTAATGAACATCTTAAAATTGTTATCAATAGTAGTTATAATGGTGTATCAATAACAAATTTTAAATTTTCATTAAGATAATTAAATGAACCTAAATTTATTGCTCAAAGTACCTTCATAATAACAACCAAAAAAGTGGAAAGGTCATTTTAGGATGGAGGGACTATTACTCAAATTACGGTATTATAAGCCAAGAGTGCTAAACCTTGGTTGCCCAGTATCTGAATGGACAATTCATGAAACGATGATTATCTGCTTCCAGTTTGTGCTGCAGACAGATCTAGTAAAATATTATCATGTGTTCAAGTATTTACAGAGGAGAAAAAGGTTAATAAAACAAAGTAATCTAACATATCCAGGTCTGCTTAAAAAATGTGTCTTATACAACATCACCAAGTGACATATTATTGTGTCTTTAATATGAAAAGATAGAAATCCTACATAAGATCTCTTCTTTGAGGGATTTTATCAAATCTCATTTTTTCTTCACACAGAATACCAAAATTTCCAACTATCAATACTGAAAACAAAATCACCTAAGACAGTCAAAAGGATAAAACAATGCACACACTTGCCCTAAAAACGATCAAATCATTTCGACCCAAAAGACTGCACCTAACAGAATTTAGGCTTTTTAAATCTGTCATTAAAACATGAAAGAAAGTACACCCCTAATACACGTCACTGCACCTTTCCTCTCACTCTTTATGACTACATTTCATCATAAACAAGATACTCCCTCTGTCCCAAATTGAATGTCCTGTTTTGTCCCAAAATGAATGACCTTTTGAAACTTTACCTTCTAATAACTTTGTCCCTAAATCTTTTTTTTTTTTCAATCTTTTTTTATAGTTCATCATATTTTTGCAAAACTAAAATTTTTAAAGTGAATAGCAAGAATGTTTATGATTTTTTTCTATCAAAAATCTATATTTTCAAAATGATAACTCCCAAATGGACATTCATTTTGGGATGGAGGGAGTATGTTACAACCTCACTGATGCAGAACAAGGATACATGAATCTTGTGAAAAAGAGGACAATGTTCATTTCCGTGCCAACTTCAAAACAAAGAGTGACCAATTAGGAGTAGTCACGGAGCACCAAGTCAAGATGTACCTCTGATGTACTTCACAGAATTGCATACTTCAAACATCAACCTCGAAGAATACGTGTGTTCTTCCTACATTTCTCTCCATTACCAAAACATGAAAAACACTTGTCCCAAATTTGTCCCCACACTCCCCACTAATATGCGGTCCTAACAGAACTTAGGCTAAATGACAACGAGGATCATAAAAGAAAGATCGTTGTTTTGATTATGCATTACTATTAACTTGAAAATTAAAGCTGAGGTTATTGATATCTACTTAACCAATCTTCGAGTAAACTATGGTAGATGTCAATTTAACTTACAAGTTCATGAGATTTTGTCATGAACCCAATTTAATTAATTGAAATTAAATTGAATTATCATACATGCCACTTTCATACAGTAAATTCCATATCAAAAGAAAAGAATCTCAGTTTCATGTGAAGCGTATTAAACTTCAGAATGCGTGAACTAAACAAGTGAAATTATAACTTAATTGAAATAAAATCCTGAATTTGAATACAATGTCCAAATGAACCTTGATTCATTTCATAGAAGCCATGGTAGTGTTGTTTAACCAACCTGAACATCATTTCAGAACTTCATGACTTAAACAACAAAAGTGCGGTACTCAACCAAGATACAAAAGTAGCAAACTTAACCACATTTCTATAGCTCAAAGCCTCTACCGATAACTACTCGCAACAAAATAGAAATGGACTATTAGAACTGCTCTTGATTATTTTAGGAACATCCAATTGAACAAGGAAACACATTATTACCCATTATTCAAATTTCAAAACCACAAAACTAAACAAGAATCCACATAACACACACACACACACACACACACACACACACACACACTAAAATGTGAGATTTAAATACCAACGTAGCAACTAGAATTTGAAACACAAACATAGAAATACCACATTAATTAAAGAAAAGATTGAACTGTATGCAAAACTAGTTTGAATACTATATGGGAAATCGGAGAATTACAAAGGGGAACAACCAGGAATAATGTTTTGGTAGCTAAGATTAAGAATAAATTACTGTAGACATGACCTGGACATGTGTAGACATAAATGGATGTGAAGAAAAGTAGACATACGTAGGTTTGAATTAGTTCAAATCACAAAGAAGGGGTAAGAGTTGGTTTTATCCATATTATATGGATACAACCCGATTATATAACTTTTAATCTACGAACTTCTTTCATTTGATCAAAACGAATACTCGCTTTGAATCAAAGAAAAAACTAATAAGGCATGAGCAACCATCTCAAGTGTCTTTCACTAGTCATGACGTCAATGCTTATTAATTCACAATCGACAAGCACCATAAGATGAGAAAATTACATCACAAAGAATGATCAGCGTCCAAACATCTGTCAGTTTAATTTGTGTGGCAACAGTATATATATGTACTCATCTATAGTTTCACACCTGTTCTATTTCACTTTATTTTTTATAAAAAAAAATGTTAGAAAAAAAATTCACAAACAGATGGACAAGGAGTCCATCACCTTACCCTTTTCACTTGGAGAAGATGTTATTCATCAAATCAAACATCCAGTATTGTATCCCATATTCTCAGTCATGTTGCTTTTGAGCTTTCATTCTTTGACTAAGAAAACAAGAAAATTAACTCAAATAAATCATAACCACTAGTTTCCTAGAGCTGAACTCTTTCAACTAAGACCGTGGGAACATTAAAAAACTGGAAGAGGATCAGTAACAAAGATTTTTATACAATAATTGGCTTGATTTCAACAATAGAAATGAAAAAAAGCTCAACAATCAAGATTTGCAGTAACAAAATAAATCAAAATTCGACAGCAGATAAAAGTACAAACCAGCTTATCAAATGGAACTCCACTTAGAGGATAGTAATTCATAAAGCATGCTAGAAAAACACAAATCGCTCAAAGATACATCTAGTACAAATTACCTTTACTCCATAAAACTCCAACATAGATATGATTGCGATGGATGAATCAATATCCAATAACGCTAGGATCTCCAATATACTCGGCGATTTGTTCAAGGCGCACGTTGATCGGCTCATGGCTATCTGCATCCCGAACAACTGCAGTTTCATTCTCCACATCCTTCTCAACAAGACTTCCATAAACACCCTTATGCCTTCCGAACAAGACAAGGACAGGTCCCCCACGTCGAGGAAGTGCAGTCTCAAGAAACTCCTGGTCAACTCCCTGAATCAACTCCCTACTGTTATCCATTGATATATTACAAGTGGTTGGACTAACAACGTCGACAATCTCACCCTTCTGTAAATACAATCTCCCTCTTTTCAACTCTTTGCTAATAATTCTAACTCTAATGTGACTGTTTAGCCAAGGGCACGAAGGTCTTCCCCTCGTATTATCTCCTTCACGGCTCTTCCTTTTACTATCATTACTTTCCTTACCACTTCTAATGTTAGAAGAATCCTTACCTCTCCGTCTATCATGGCCACTAGCTTCCTCCTCCGATCCCTGAAACTTCAATTCCTTTATTTTCCTTAAGCACCTCTCTTCTTCTGAAGAACCCAAATCTGCAACATCGCGGGCAAGCACCGTCACTTCTTCCTTGCTCCTAGAAAGCCTCAAAATAAGAAAAACTCCTCCCTTAATTACCTCCACAATCCTACCCTTTAACCCAACTTCACTCCCTCCAACAACCCTCACATCTTTCCCCACATAATACCTCCCTTTAGTTTCCTCTTTTCCTACCACATAATTCCCATTACTCTGTCCATTCTCTTTCTCTTTGTTTATCTCTTTATGTTTCTCTTTCCCTTGGTCTTTATCATTTTTCTTGTTGCCACCGTTGATAGGCAGTTCACCAACAAACCCTAACCCCTCCTTAGCAGTCCTGCGCTTGTACTCAACAACCTTAACATCCTCCTTCGTATTCCTCCCAATACCTTTCCCTTCAACCCAACCATAACCAGCAAGCAAAGCGGGGGCGAAATTCTCAACAGACATTCCATCAAATTCTTCCATCCCACGATCATCTGGCAAGTTCCTCAAATCCTCCTTAAACTTCTGCAACATGGAGCTCTCTATATTCGATTTCGGCTTCAATTTTGAACCCGTGGAGACATCTGCATTATCCTCACCCTTGGTGGTAGACTGATTTCGCAAATTGAGCCCGAAAGAGATGGTGGAATCAGTTGGGTCGACCGAAAGGGTTGTGTCGACTTCAAATTGAAGATTGTTTGGATCGTCGGACTCAACTGGAAGATCGAGGTTCTTCATCTTCTTGCGAGCTGTCCATTCATCAGAATTGGGAAGCGGGGGGATAGGGGCGATGATTTTGGAACGATCTAGGGTTTTCTTGGAGGCGTCGAATTCGGTGAGGTACTCTTTGGCTTCAGCAGATTGAACTAGGTCTTCGGCTGAGGCGAATTTGTGGGTGGATCGATGAACCGCCGTTGCCTTGCCGGAGGATTTTACGGAGCGGGAGAAGGAGAGTTTCACGCCCGACATTTTGACCGTGAAAGATCAGAAGAAAACTACGCCGCCGGTAAATTTAACCCGTTTATTATAGTTAGGCAAAATTCAAAAATAATACCCAAATTATAGGGGTAGTTTGGATTTGATACCCAAACTAATTTTTGTTGCATACAATGGTATTCAATTATTTTTTATTTCATCCAAGGTATCTCTCTCTAAAGATATTTATTTTTTCAGTTAAATAGACATGTGTCATGCATGCACATGACTAATTATTTTAGGGACACATGTCAATTTAACAGAAAAAATGAATGTCGTTATGGAAAGATACCTTGGATACAACAAAAAATAGTTGAGTACATTGTGTTGTATGCAACAAAATTAGTTTGGGTATCAAATTCAAACTATCCCTATAATTTGGGTACTATTTTTGCATTTTTGCCTTATACTCCCTCCGTCTCACACCAATTGATATTTATTTTCTTTTTGGTCCGTCCCACATCAATTGATATGGCCCAAAATGGAAGGAAATCTTTAATATTTTTTCCACTCATTCTCTCTCTTATTTTACTTTTACACTCACAACATTCTCTCTCCTAACTATTCTTTCCATTCATTCTCTCTCCTATTTAATTTTTCATACTCACAATATTTTCTTTCACTTTTTCTCTCTTACTTTTTCTTAATATGTGTGCCCAAAATTTTGGTATCAGTTAGTGTGGGACGGAAGGAGTAGTTAATTACCAAATTAAACCAAAATTTTAGAGGTTAGTTAGTTTCTTAACGGCCATGTATAATTTGAAATTAGAGGGCCAAACTTATAACTTTGTTGCGGCCCACCTCAATTAGGTCATCCTAGCTGAGTGATGTTATACACCCTATTACTACTGCTTTAATTTGATATACTCCTTTCATCCAAAAATGAATTAACATTTTCAAGAATTTTTTATTTTATGATAAAAAAAAAATTGTTAAAAAAATTAGAGTTGGTCTTATAAAAAACTAGTTTTTCCTGTCACTTAGAAAAAACATGTTTTGTTTTCCCCGTTTTTGCCAGTGCCAGTTTAACAAAATGTCAGTGTGACAAAGTGCCAGTGCATTTGTAACAAAGTGTCAGTGTAAAAATGTGCCAGTGCATGTGTAACAAAGTGTCAGTGTAAAAAGTGTCAGTGCCAGTTTAACAAAATGCCAGTGTAAAAAAGTGTCAGTGCATGTATATTAAGTGTCTGTTTATAAACTAACACTGGCACTTGGTTATACTAACACTGGCACTTTGTTACACTAACACTGGCATTTTGTTAAACTAACACTGGCACTTGTTTTACACTAACACCGGCACTTTGATACACTAACACTGGCACTTTATTACACTAACACTGGCACTTTTTTACACTGGCACTGGCACTTTGTTACACATGCACTGGCACTGAGTTTCTGGACAAAGAGAGCTTTTAACTGGCACTTTTTTAGACGTGCACTGGTTAATTTTTACCATAACACTGACAATTATTTAGACAATAGCTTTTTAATATCATCAACAACAGAATAGGACGAAGGCAGATTTGTAACAAAATTAATCCCAGCCATTTCAAGTCGAGGCATTGAGAATATGATACAGTAACAGATTCAGTGAATGAATTAGAGGGATGTGACAGTTGATGAATTCTCCCGAGGACAGCCATTTGAAGTCGAGGCATTGAGAATATGCATTAAGACGTCCCAGCCATCTCATTGTGAATTTCCGCAGTGGATTCAGGTCTTGAACAATCTTTTTAGTACTATTGAATACTAAGAGATGGATTTGAGGGGTTGAATTGAATTTTCAATCTTCAGATCTGAAAATTGATCAACAAAAATTATTCAAATTGAAAAGTCTTGAATCAAATTCAGAGTGGGGCGTGAATTCGAAGAAGAACTTGGGGCGGCGGAATGGGAGAATGAAGTTGGGCGCCGCAAGCGAGGGGAAGAGTCGACGTCTTCTAAAAACACGTTTTTTTCTAATCTTGAAAAAAACGCGTTTTTTGTGAGATTTTGGCAAAAAATTATCCCTAAATATTTTTTTATCAATTTTTTTACTAATTATTTTTTACATGTGAAACTAAATAATTAGAAAGATATAAAAAGAATGTTTATTCACCTTTGTTATTTTGTTAATAAAAATAACAGATTTTTACGGTGTCCCTTGAATTAAATTGAATTAATTTCAAAAGGACCCTCCTATTAAACCAAAAAGACAAATAAGGCCATCGGATATTCTATATCCCATATAAAGGGTTTGGTCATATCAAAATTTCAAATAAGACCTTGCTTCAGTGCCAACGTTTTAATGTGATTTGCAACCGCGTTTTGATGTAATTCAAAATTACAATTATACCCTCATATATAAACCTTGATATCTATATCGTTAATCTAATTTTCATTTATTTTTTTCACGTGTTCGTTCTGACTATCTGCGATGTGGTTTTTGAGTTCGATTTGATTTTTCTCGCTCGATTTCTAGTTCGATTTGAAGCTCTTTGCTAGATTTCTAGTGTTATTTTTCGGATCGAAGTATTCTTATAAGAAAATTGGTAAACATCTTTCTTATTTTCTGTCAATTTCATTTTCTACAGTTTCTATACTATGTTTAACCAATTTCGTTTGTAAATCATATTGATTTTGAATGTATTTAATTGCTCTGGATACGATTTATACCTTCTAATTTTGCTTTTCATCCTTGCTTTGAATTGCATTTGATTTATTTTTTGATCTGTTAATGCATATAATAATATAATATAATAGCATTGTATTTCATCATATTTGATGTTTGATTTTATTGTTTTTACATATCATCGTACTCTTAAAATTAATTGATATGTTTTCCTACCTTTTTTCATAGGTTTTATATGCCTCTAATAAGACATATAACACTGTTATTATGCATCTTATTGTTTTTTATAATATTTTGCAGATTATTTTCCATCAGAAATCAATAGTAATGGATTCAAATGCTTATGGTCTTGTTGAAGTTTGGTGAATTAAATGTGGTTGCTAGGTTGGAAGAGTTTTCTTCTTTTGAACTATTGATTGAATTTACATGTACACGGTGTACTGTACATTCGTCTAATGAAAACGAATATGAAGTTCATTATGAACCCTCTATGGTTGTGGATATTCGACAACGTACATACACATGTGGAAAATGACAGTGTAAGGGATTTCCTTGTATGCATGCGGTGTCAACGTGAGTCTAAATTAGGGAATAAATAATTTAGGTTATTGTGTGAATATTGTGTTATAATTATATAGTTGACATACTCTATTTAGTGTAGATCAAATCCCATGATTGACTGATCGTTTATGTATAAATAGGTTGTATATTGTTCATCAGAAGAGTATTCATATATATCAATTCATTCTCTCAACTCTCTCTCTCTCTATAATTCTTGACTTGGTATCAGAGCAAAACGATTCTTGTTTTGTTTTTTTTAGATCGACTTTGCCATTAAAAACGGCTGTCTTCATCTTCTTGATTCATCTTGCAAACCTTTCTTTGAATCCGCTGCGCCATTATCATGGGTGATGCAAGTGAATCTCAGGTTCAAAAGGTTGAGGTATCTGTTCGAAGTTCGAAAGGAGGCTCGTTTGGAGGTACCAAGCTTAATGGTACCAATTTTCGCACATGGAAGAAAATCATGTCCGTCTTTCTCCGTGGAATACATAAGATGGGACATGTCAATGGAACAATCAAGGCTCCAAGTGAAGAAGACGCTGATGCTTTTGCTAAATGGGAGGATGACGATGGGTATGTGATGTCGGCCTTATTCAAGGCAATGACCGATGATGTGCTACAAATGGTAGAGGAATGTGAAACTGCTGAAGCCATATGGAAGACGTTAGGGGACCTCTACACCAATGAGTCTGACTTCATTCAAGTTCATGAGTTGATGTGCAAAGCTGCTGGTATGAAACAGAATGGACAATCAGTATCCATGTTTTTTACCAAATTGAAGAATGTCTGGACAGAGATGGATCAGAAGCGCCCATGTAAGATCAAGAATCCAGAGGATATCGCGTGGTACCAAAGAGAAAAGGAGTTGGAGCGTCTTCATGCTTTCTTGGGAGGACTCGATGCTAAGCACAATAGTGCCAAAGGGGAATTGCTCAGGATGCCTGAACCTCCTAACCTAACTACAACTTTTGCATACATTCGCAAGGATGAATCGCAGCAAGATAGTTTCAAGCAGACCTATGTTGAAGTTTCTAGTTTGGCCATTCAGACTAAACCACCCACACCTTATCAACAACAAGGTTCAATTCCTCTTCATCAACAACATCCTTCTCCGGTACAAAATCGTCCAAAATGCACCTATTGTGATGATTTAGGGCATGTTCGAGAAACATGTTGGAAGTTGCATCCTCATTTGAAACCACAGAAGCATAATTATCGTAATAAAGGGAAAGTAAATGCAGTTCAATTGATTCCGTAACTGCATTTCTATGGTCTAACTGGACAGGACCATCACACATCAGAAGGATCTATTCCTAGTGCTTCTATAGCTGGTCGAGGTAAAATTGGTATGGCTTTAAAGGTTTCTCATTTTGTTAATTCTGATACTTGGATTATTGATTCTGGTGCATCTGATCATATGACTTATGATAAATCTCTTTTTACTGAGTTGTCTTCCCCACCAGTGTCTCATGTTACAAATGCTAATGGTGAAGCCTTTCCTGTGTTAGGTGTAGGGTCAGTTTGCATCACTCCAACTTTAACACTTCACCATGTGTTATATGTTCCTGCCTTATCTCATCACCTGTTGTCCGTTCCTCAATTGAATACTGAATCCAAATGTTATGTCACTTTTTATCCCATGTATGTACTTTTTCAGGATCTTCTAACCCGGGAAGTAATTGGAAGGGGGTACTTGAGAGGCAGATTGTTCCACCTGGATCAGATGTACGCCGGGGAGAGACCAGGAGCACCATCCCGAGCCGCTGACTTCGCCTTCCGAGAAATTAAGTGAAGTATGGTTGTGGCATCGTCGTCTAGGACATCCATCTTTCAGTGTCATGAAAAATGCCATGCCTACTTTGTTCATTGGTGTTGATGAGTCTACTTTACATTGTGAAACTTGTGTTTTAGCTAAGAGTCATCGAACTACTTATTCTCCAAGTATTTCTAATCAAATTCTCCGTCCTTTTGAATTAATTCATTCTGATGTTTGGGGGCCTTCTAGAGTTTCAACTATTTCTGGTATGCGATACTTTGTGTTATTCATTGATGATTGTAAAAGACTATCATGGGTTGTACTTCTTAAAACCAAAGATGAAGTCTTTCCTGCTTTTCAGGCATTTCGCAATCTAATTCACACACAGTATGATAGTCTCATTAAAATCCTTCGCTCCGATAATGGAGGGGAATATGTCAATAATGCCTTAAGTGAATCTCTTCAAACACATGGCATTGTCCATCAGACGACATGTACACAAACACCAGAACAAAATGGAGTCTCCGAAAGAAAAAATCGTCACTTACTTGAGATGGCCCATTCCCTTCTTTTTTGTGCTCATATGCCTAAATATTTTTGGGGGGATGCTATACAAGCTTCTTCCTACCTCATTAATCGTCTTCCTTCTAGCGTCCTTAAAGGAAGAATTCCTCTTGAGGTTCTTGCCTCTCATGTATCGATACCCTCTGCTCATAACCTTCCAAAGACGTGTCTTTGGGCATGTCGTATTTATTCATGTTCCTAAAAATCAAAGGTCCAAGTTAGATGCCAGAGCAATCAAGTGTGTGTTTGTTGGTTATGGAGGATCTCAGAAAGGGTACAAGTGCTACCACCCACCTACTCGAAAGTATTATGTTACTATGGATGTTACTTTCTTTGAAGATATGAGTTATTTCCCCTCACCGGACTCTGCTCTTCAGGGGGAGAATACATATTTTGAAGAGCTATCGAGTGATGGGAATTCATCAAAAGAGAATATACATGTAGACGAGGTTGAATATTTTGAAGAATTATCTCAGAATAAGGAGAATTCATTGGGAGAGAATACACAGACAAGTGAGGTTGGAGTTCCTGTTGAAATTCAAATCCAAACACCTGTTCAATCTCCATCTACTACTGCTCATACCCCCGATCCACAACTTCCTGGTACTGAAGGCCACTCTTTTGAGGTATTTCCACCCACTAATATTGATAATCATGAGCCTACTAATGAGCAATATGTGTTACCTAGTCTGGCCAACTCGTGGTCGCCTACCAAAAGATATGAGCCTACTCTTCATGCAAAATCAAAGTATCCTCGTTGCAAATTATACTTCTACTAGAAGATTGTCTAAGTCATATGAGTCATTTGTGAATCATATATCTATCAGATCGCTTCCTAACAAAGTGCGGGATGCTTTGGATGATCCAAAATGGAGGAAAGCCATGGAGGAAGAAATGGAGGCATTACAAAGAAATGAAACTTGGCACTTGTTTCGCAACCAAGGAAAAAAGCCGTAGGATGTCGTTGGGTGTTTCGTGAAGCACAATGCATGGCTCAGAAATCGCTATAAAGCTCGCCTTGTAGCCCAGGGGTTCACTCAAACGTATGGGATAGACTACGATGAGACCTTTGCCCCTGTCGCGAAAATGAATACTATTAGAGTCCTATTGTCACTAGCTGCGACTTTTAATTGGCCACTTCAACAATTTGATGTCAAAAATGCATTTCTTCATGGGGAATTAGCTGAGGAGGTTTATATGGCTATCCCACCGGGGTATGTGGCAGCTACGTCTGGTAACTTTGTGTGCAAATTGAAGAAGTCACTGTATGGACTTAAACAGTCGCCGCGTGCATGGTTTGGAAGGTTCTCACAGTTCATGAAAAAGATAGGTTATAAACAAAGTAATTCAGATCATACTTTGTTTCTTAAACACCAACAAGGGAAGGTAACTGCCTTGATTATCTATGTTGATGATATGGTAATTACTGGTGATGATACTCTTGAGATTGGTAAGTTACAGAAACAATTAGCTTCTGAATTTGAGATGAAGGACTTGGGTGAACTAAAGTACTTCTTAGGGATCGAGGTCGCAAGGGGGAGTGAAGGAATCTATTTGTGCCAGAGAAAATATATCCTTGACTTGCTAGCAGAAACTGGTATGTTAGATTGTAAACCTGTTGACACCCCCATTGAACAAAATCATTGTCTAGCAGAATATCCTAGTCAAAAACCAACTGACAGAGCTCGCTATCAGAGATTAGTTGGGCGTTTAATCTATTTGGCTCATACAAGACCAGATATTGCTTATGCCGTTAGCGTTACGAGTCAGTTCATGCATAATCCAAGTGAGAGTCACATGGATGCTGTGATTAGAATTTTGAGATATTTGAAGTCATCCCCAGGAAGAGGAGTAATGTTCTCTAAACACAATGATTGTCTTGATGTTTGTGGGTTTACCGATGCAGATTAAGCGTGAAGTATTACCGACAGAAAATCAACATCAGGCTACTTTACCTTTGTTGGAGGAAATCTTGTTACATGGAAGAGCAAAAAGCAGAAAGTTGTTGCTAGATCAAGTGCTGAGGCTGAATATAGAGGGATGGCTCATGGAGTATGTGAATTGTTGTGGTTGAAAAATTTATTGGGTGATTTGGGCTTTGAACCCAAAAGTGCTATGCAGTTGTACTGCGACAACCGGGCAGCTATTGATATATCGCAGAACCCAGTTCAACATGATCGTACTAAACATGAGGAGGTTGATCGTCATTTCATAAAAGAAAAGTTGGATGCCAATATTATCAGCTTTCCTTTCGTCCCCACTAACAAGCAACTTGCTGACATTCTCACAAAAGGAGTTTCCGGAAAAGCATTTTACGACTCACTAAGCAAGTTAGGCATGGTGGATATCTATGCCCCAACTTGAGGGGGAGTGTCAACGTGAGTCTAAATTAGGGAATAAATAATTTAGGTTATTGTGTGAATATTGTGTTATAATTATATAGTTGACATACTCTATTTAGTGTAGATCAAATCCCATGATTGACTGATCGTTTATGTATAAATAGGTTGTATATTGTTCATTAGAAGAGTATTCATATATATCAATTCATTCTCTCAACTCTCTCTCTCTCTCTATAATTCTTGACTTGCGGTGGCGGTCTTATACCGGAAGAAAAATGACTTATCATCACACATTGAGAAGTACTTTCATACAATGCCATTTTGGGAGCCCAAATAAACCCACTATGTCTGCAGGCCAGCCAAAGAAAGAATTGAGCATGTGAAAAAAGTGGGCAAAGCTCTGGAAAAGGCAGAAATAGGGCCCGAAACACTGAAAACTTCAAAATGATTGATGATACCATTTATACCCCCATTAAGGCCTCCCCGCACTGCAATCCTGAAAGCTATGGAAATCACTCCTCCCTCCCCATGTTGAAAAAGTCACATGAAAGATCAAGAAACAAATTTTGTGATTGTCATAACGATCATGGCCATAACATGGAGGAATGCTTTCAGTTGAAGCAGGTCATTCAGCAAAAGATAGACAACAGAGAGCTTGCCAACTGGGTCAGGGGCAACGGTAATAACAGAGCTCGAACTTAGAGAGGCACGGAGTAGAGAGAGAGAGAAACCAGGATGGAAATGGGGATGATAACCAAGGAACTTATGACATCAACTAAATTGGGGTAGAGGCTCCGAGTAACACCCAACTGTCCAATCGCATCAAAAGTTTGGAAAAGGTCTTCTTAATCCATCTCTCACCCCGAAAGAAGAGCAGGAAGTTGGTTTCAAAAGAAGTGAGCTTACCTCCACTCTCTTTCACTCCATGCAACCATTGACCATCAGAATGAGGATAAGTCGGGCAAACATAGGCAGGGTGCTAATTGACATTGGCACGGCAAGAGACATTCTCTACTACCACACTTTAGTAGGAATGAAGATGTCGGAGGCACATCTCACCCCGTACGCCGCACTCCTGGAAGGCTTTACCAATCACACGGTTCATGTCAATGGAATCATTGATTTTGAATTAACAATTGAAGAAAAACCACAACGAAAGATTGTTCGCATAATCTTTATGTTTATTGATTTGCATTCTCAATACAATGCCATTTTGGGAGTCACGACACAAGCGGCCGTAGGAATTTTTGCTTCTATTCCTCACCAACGTATCAAGTTTAACACCCGGGAAGGCGTAGCTTGTATTAAGAACCAGCCTGAAAAATTTCTCAAAGTGTTGGAAAAGAAAAGAAAAGAAAAAAAGGACCTTACCGTTTATAACCCGGTACACAGAGGAAAAGGGCAAAAGCAAATGCCAAGGCCCAAAAACTAATTTGATCGGGGTCCTATCCTTCAACTATACCCGGTTAGAACTCAAAGCAAGCAGGAAGGCCAAGCAGAAGGCCTCGGTGGCAGGAGGATATATTGATCGAGGAATCATAGGAACCATTGATCGAGAAGCCATTTACACACTTTCAGCTTCCTCCTCCCGTAACGCTCCTCTGAATCCCATTATAATTGACTCCCTTCACGACCGTGAAATCAGTGACCTTCAAACCAATGACGAGCTTGAGGAGGTGGTTATCAATATCCATTATCCCGAGCAGGAGGTAAAAGTGGGGTTAGAAATTCATCCCGAGGAAAGAAAAATCTTGATTCAGTTTCTCATTAACAATTACGATGTATTTGCATGGAGGGTAGATGATATGCAATGAATCAGTGAAGATGTGATAGTTTACAAGCTTAATGACAGCTCAGCCTTCAAATGAATCCACCAAAACTCAAGATATTTCTCCATAAAGAAAGAGGTGCCTATCAAGGAAGAGGTGAAAAATTACTTAAAGCCGGAATAATCATAGAAATTTAATATCCCAAATGGCTAGCAAATGTTGTGATGGTCAAAAAACCAAACGGAAATTGGAGAATGTGTGTGGACTTCAGTGATTTGAACAAAGCTTGCCTCAGGGACTGCGTCACTCCACCCCAGATTGACAAGCTAGTTGACTCTATTGCCGGGCAGAGAGTCCTTAGTTTTATTGATGCTTCCGAATATCATCAAATTAAAATGACGCAAGAATATTTTGCTGATGTAGCTTCTATATCGGCAGTCAAAATTTATTACTACACAATGATGCCCTTTGGGCTCAAAAATGTTGATGCCACCTATCAAAGAATGATCAACATTGTCTTCAAGGATCAGTTGGGAAGAAATCTTGAGGCCTATATTGATGACATGGTGATCAAAAGCAAAGAGGGGTCACACGAGAAGGATGTGGGAGAAACTTTTGAAAATTTGCGCTGCAAAAACATGAAGCTAAACCCCCTAAAATGTGCCTTTAGGGTCAAAGTGGGAAAATTCTTGGGATTCATGGTCAACTAACGCGGAATAGAGGCTAACCCAGAAAAAAATCAAGCACTCCTAGATATGAAGCCTCCGAAGTGTATTAAGGATGTGTAAAAATTGAATGGTCGAATCACTGCCCTTGGCCGTTTTATCTCCTGATCTGCAAAAGTGTCTCCCCTTCTTCAAATCTCTAAAAGGGGGAATATACTAATGACTTTGTTTGGAACAAGGAGTGTGACCTAGATTTTGAAGAGGTCAAGACATACATCGGGTAGCCACCTCTCCTCAGCAACCCGATACTCGGGAAAGAACTTTTTCTGTTTTTAGCAGCTACGATCTGGCAGTAGTCGCTGTTCTTGTAAGGGAGAAATATAGCTCCCCAAAACCATTCTATTATGCATCTAAGGCGTTGTCCACCGTAGAAAGTCGTTATCTCAATATAGAGAAGTTAGCTTACGTTTTGTTTGTCGCTGCTCAAAAATTATGAGCTACTTTTCTGCACACCAATCATTGTATTCACAGATGCACCAATTAGAAAAGTTTTGCACAAATTTGAACCATCTGGAAGGTTATTGGCGTGGTCCATATAGCTCACAGAACTTCAAATCACTTATTCCCCAAGAAGGATCATAAAAGTGTAAGCCTTATCAGATTTCGTGGCAGAAACATCCTTCAAGTTAGTAGACAATGAGCTAGGTAAGAGAAAGCGGACCACGGACAGTGAGGCCCTAGAAAAAGAAGCAGCAACACCAAAGGAGTGTCCCGAAGAAGCTTGGACCTTATTTGTAGATGGGTCAGCAAGCAAACTCGTCAGCGGAGCGGGCATACTCCTCCTCGCCCGTGCAGAGAAAGATTCGAACGGGCGCTAAGGTTCAAATTTGAAGTCTCAAACAACCGGGCAGGATATGAAGCATTGATAGATGGGATGGAGCTAGCCAAGGACATGGGAATCTCAAACTTAGAAATCAATAATGATTCTCACTCATTGTGAATCAGGTTAAGGGGGAGTATGATACCATCAACTCGATGCTACCAGAATGTTGTGAGCTAGTAAAATGCCTACTAAAAAACTTTGATTACTATGAAATTAAATAGGTCATGCGGGCAAATAACTCATAGGCGGACCTTTTGTCAAGAATTACAGAACAAGAAATTAAATATATTAAAGTGGGCTGCCAAATTGAGTTCGTAGAAGCGTCGATAATAAACAGGGTTCAGATCAACAACATCGAAGAACATGAGAAGGATTGGTTGGATGAAGGAAAAGCGTACATCGAGCACCAAATCCTCCCCGAATATCCAACCAAGGCAAGGATAATGGCAAAAATGGTGGCAAATTACACAGTGATAAACGGTATACTATATAGGATATCCTTCAAAAAAACTTCTTCTCAGATGTGTGAAAACCCATATGGTCACTAACTTGCTTTATGAAGTACACGCGAGAGTTTGTGGTGGTCACCCCGGAGCCCGCACCTTGTCAGAAAAAATAAAATTCCTTGGGTTCTATTGGCCAACAATGAGAAAAGATGCAGAAGAATATGTTAGGAAATGCGATAAGTGCCGATAGTTTGCAGACATTCCAAGACTCCCCTCGACGGAACAAACTCTGGTTGTCCTCAGTTGGCCATTCGACATGTGGGAATAGATTCAATTGGACCTTTTCTCATGTCAAGAGGAAAGATGGCTCATGTAGTTGTAGTTGTTGACTATTTCACCAAATGGACATAAGCTAAGGCACTAGCAACCATCTCCTAGGAGAACATTATCAATTTTATCCATGATTATATCCGGTGTCGTTTTGGCCTTCCTCGAGTCATTGTTGCAGACAATGGAACTCAGTTAGCGAGAAAATTCACTACAGAGTGTGAACGGATAAAAGTAGAGCACAGATAGTCCGCAGTGGCCTACCCTCAGGGAAATGAACATGCGGAAGCAGCCAACAAACTAGTCCTTGCCGCTCTAAAGAAAAATCTTGAGTGCAAGGAGGTAGGTGACTGGATGAACTTCACACATCACTTAGGGTAGTCCGCACCACTATTAGAAATGTCACCGGTGAAGCCCCATTTTCTCTTACTTATGAATCAGAAGTTGTAGCTCTCCCCTCCTACAAAGTTACTTACTTCGATGAAACAAAGAACTAATAAAAAAAAAAGGTATGATCTTGACGACCTATAAGAAAAAAGGATGAGAGCAAGAGAGAAAATGGTTAACCATAAGCAGAAAGCTAAGCAACATCATGACAAAAGAGTCAATAAGAGAAGCTTCTCCGTCAGAGATTGGGTTTTGAGAAATGTGGAAGTCGAAGGAATGCAGCCCGGATTCCGCAAGCTCTCCCCGAATTGGGAAGCTTTATTAAGTCACACAAATTATCAAAGAGGGAACCCACTAACTTCATACTAAAGAGGGAAAGAATCTCAAGAATGGATGGAATAGTGATCATCTTAGGAGATATTTCTATTAGTTGTATCTCGTTTTGTAATCCCTCTGGAGAGAGAAATGATCAAGCTGTAGTATAAATCATTAAGTCAACATCATTGTCTCAAAATACTAAATACTCGTAGGGCAACGCCCAAATCAAGGATGCCGGTACTGTCATAATTTGCTAATGCGTGGGGAAAGCACCTCGCATGCCCATATATGAGAAATTTGCCTTAGTTTGCTCACATTCGTGCTGACCTAAGGGTCTAAAATCGCGAGACCACTTATGTGACCCCATGGAGAAAAGTAATCACGATAAGACTCAAATCCATACTAGGAAAACCTTGAAGTACAAGAGCAAATTAAATCGGATTAATATCTACAAGGCTGCTTCCCAAAATCTAAATTTTGGCTAAGGACCCAAGTAGAGTCTCACAAACTCAGCTTCAAAGAAGCCTAAATGTACTGAGAGAGACATGGTCTTTTTTTTTGTTAGTTAGGTAAAAAAGAAGCAAAAATTTGTCAAAATCCACCCCCAATAAATCAATGAAGGTCCATCAAGGACTTAAATTTTCACTAAAGGTGGTAAGCAAGAAGCATACTAAAATTAGGCCGGTACCCGCTCCCTGGAGGGTCACTTCCCAAAAAAATGGGAGTTAGGTACTATGGTACAAGAAATACAATAGTTTCTTGCAAAATATACAATCATTCATTAAAGTGGGGCTAAACTGTTTAAACTGGAAAATGTCAAAGGCAAACATTCAAAACAGCCATTGTCAAAGTTACATACCCAACTAAGCCCAAATAAAAAGTACCTAAAGGTAAATTGTTTAAGTTACATACACAAAAAGGAAAATGAAATGTTCAAGCTATAGCCTATTACAAAAAAAATACTTCAAGATGCAGCCATGGTTGAGTCTTTGGGAGTAGAGGAGTCAAGAGCTGGAGTAGCTTCAGTCATAACAGCCGCGGACTCAGAAGGAAGGGCGTATAAAATCTTAACCAACTAGGGAACAGTAAATCTCCCAGTGGCAGCCAAAGTTTGAAGAGATTGTTGGCCTCCAGATTCAGACTGGCCCAAGAAAGATGTCGTATAAGCATGAAGATACTCCTCGGAGGCTATATAATTATCAATGGCCTCATCTTCTAGTTTCTTCCTCTCAACCTGAAGCTTAACAACACCTATCCGACTATTATCAAATTTGTATAGTTGATCCCTGATTCTATCATTTTCAGCCCGGGTTTTCTTCAAATTTTCTCTAATCCTAGTCAATCGGGAGTCAACGACAGCCTTCTCCTTACAAACCAATTCCAACTCTGCCCTAAACTCATTCCTCTCCCTCTCAGCCTGAGTCCGCTCCTCCCTAAGTCAGGCATTCTTCTCCTGTAGGATTCTGGACTCCTTAGTCTTATCAACCAACTTTTGATCCACGACATTTTTAGCCTTCTCATCGGTTTCATTGACTTTGACAAGCTTGTCAATAGTCTTCTTCCGGGTGGATGACTCTTTTTCTTTCTTCTCCAGAGCCCGCTCAGGCCTCGCCTTTGGCTTGAATCATCAACATATTGTTGGCTTGCTGTGTAAGAAACAAAGAACAACCAAAGTTAGAGAAGTCTAAGAAAGGAGTAATGAGATGAGGGGCAAAGGATGAAATAACTACCTCCAAGTGGGCCAACCCGTTAAAACCACACAGTGGAGAAGCTTTTATTCGCAAGACATTCTAGGGATAAGTATTTGCAGTATGGGCGAGAAAGGACAACGCTCCCCACAAAGGCGTTGAGAGTAGAGTGATTCAAGGGATCTATCCCTTCTAGATCAACTGTTAAATCAGCCACCTCCCAAACAACGGCTACAACATTCTCCTTTGTGCTGATATCCTTAAAGGGAAGGGCATGAAGCTGCTTGTCCCCTTAGGGCGTGAAGGAGGAAGAGGATGAGTAGGTCGACGAGGGGAGCCAATTTTAAGTGTCCAAAACAAGAGGATCAACCCTAACATGTTTCTGCTTGTGAGCCTCCAGAGTGGGCCTAGTCCTCTTAGGGCGCGGGTTCAAACTAGTGTCTGCTTCCAAAGATTCAGAGACTGACTTACTAACGGTAGCATGGGGCACCCCAACCTTCACCCTGGTAGCAGTGGTTTTTTTGGTTCCCACTAGTTTTAACACAAATAAGCCTTTAGGGGCCCCAGGAGCTTGTTTGGTCATTGGCAACCCTTTCTCTGGCTCTGGCACCCCGGCCAGCTTCTCTCCCCAGGCTTTAGCTAGCGTCCTTAGTTGCTTTCTCTTTCCTCACATTCTTCATTTCTTTGGGAGACTTGATGGGTTTCCCTCTCATGTTGTCTGGATCTGAAAGACACAAATCACAATATAGAATAATGTAACAAAACACAAAAGCAATTGGGAATCGAAAGAGAAAGAGATCGAATTTTGGGGTTATGAACTGCGGCTGCCTCTCTTATTATTCTGTGCAATAATCTGTCTAGTTACTTCGGGTTACAACCGTATATATAAGAAACAAACCCTAGCCCAACTAATAAAGATAAACGAAAATAAAAAAGTCTGCCCTCGAAGGGCGCCAGACCCTTTGCCAGGACATCGAGCCATCACATCCAACAAATAAATTCAAAGCGCTCGGATAAACAAGAGCAGATGGCAAGTTGTAACGCAGCTGGGATTGTGTTTCCTTCTTTGATGTTTCCTTTTTCCTTTGGGTTTCTTATTTTCTTATTTGATGTTTCCTTTTCCTTTGGGTTTCTTATTTCCTTATTTGATGTTTCCTTTTGACTACAACTCTTTTGTAATCTCATATAAATCCTTCCTCCATGTGAGAAGAATAACAAGAGAAATTATTATCCCAATTTAAATTTCTACACAAGTTAACAAAAAGCAATCAAATAAAGACAATAAAATCAGGGGCTTCACATTTTCCCAGAGGGTCAAATCGAGCTATAAGGTCACAAGTGGCACAATTATAGGAGAATAGGAAATTTCCATGCACATTCCAGTCCGGATCCCATAACAGCTCAATCTTAGTAACACGGGGAGATATCTTCAGCTCCGCCCGAGTTGGGGCCACCCCGACCCTTATTAACAAGCTTTCATCGCCAACTATATATCAGAGTGTGGTCTCCTTTCTTTTTTTTTTTTTTTGGGCATCAAGATAGGAGTCCATCAATTTTATGAAGGCATCCCTTCCAGAGAAGTGGGACATTTGTCCGTTGCCTTTGTCAACATGGCCAGCTCGGGGCGTGGGAAAGGCCACCCTCGACAACTCTCAACTAGGAGGGGATGCTTTTGCCACCGGTCAAATTTGCTTATGGCTTGATTCCCGCATATGGCTTGGTTTTCGTATGTTATGTGTAGTATGACGCATAATTTATAATGTATGATTTATGTTAAATGTTGAAAGATAAGTCTTTTGTTAGACTTCCCTCCATTGCAGACGTGACACGTGGCAAAGGAAAATGATGTGGATAATGATGTCATTGATGACATCACCCTTGGATATATATACTCCCCCCATTTTCTATTTGAGGGATGATATTTTTAGAGATTCTCTCTCCTCTTTTTCTCTCTCTAAAGTTAAATATTATGTCAATATACGTTATGAATCGGATTAATGATTCTCACGCCGGAGGGTTTTTGGGGGGAAAATCCCCCCACCCTAACGGTGTTTTCTCTTGTAGGTTTCACATTATTTAGGACCTCGTGGAGCGTGTATTTTCGGTCCGGCCACCGTTGCTACCCCGGTCAGTTTCCTGTGCAACCATTTTTTATGGCAGCATCACATAGCCTCCGTCAAACGTACGGCTCTCTACCTCCATCTCCTGCATATCTCCTGCCCGCATGTTATCACCCTGAGCCACATTTAAATATGGAAAGTCAGAAGATGAATCACTACTAAGCAATATATGGGTCGGAGGCCCCGGACTCCTCACATTTTCCTCCGCGGGAACCTCATCTTCAAAGGGTACGTTCATCCAGTTTGTAATTATAGCGGTCTTCTCAAGGGGATGACCTCTCAGGCGGGCCAACCTTTTAGCGTTCCCAGCCATATCTACAGATCCAATGAGCGGGTTAAAACGGTATTAATAAATTCTGCTACCCTAGACTCATCCCCTAGAACCCTAATGGGACTAGTTAAGCGTTGAACAGGCCTATCGGAATCGGACTCCCACAACATGGGTGGGTTTGTGGGGGTCCAAGATCCTAAATCGTAGGCAGTGACAATTATTTTTAGAATCAGAAAATTTTGGGGGAACTCTGTTTCCCCCAAACATATAAAAAGTCTTGTTTTTAAAAAATTCAAGGCAAAAACTCAGTGTTTTAAGACATAAACTCGATGTTTTAAGACAAAAACTCGATGTTTTAAGACATAAACTCGATGTTTTAGTTGCTAACCTTAACTCGGTGTTTTAACGCCTAAACTCGATGTTTTAACTTCTAGGTATTTTAACGCCTAAACTCAGTGTTTTAAGCTCGAAACTCAATGTTTTACGCTCGAAACTCAAAATTACAAAGTGGACTTTTTATAACTTATGGAGAAACAAGTTTCCCCCAAAATGGACTCTTTTAGAATTTGTAAAGAGGATCTCCTCCAAAAATTAGCTATTTTCTTATAAATCCCACCGTACAACAATCGTACGTATCCGGGACAAATTGGTGGTCTAAGCGAAACATGAAATCGACGACAAAAGAGACCGAGAAAAACAACAGTTCAAAATTGACTACATTGATTATGAAATTGAAGGAGAATCGAGAAGGATCAAATAACTTCGAAAAAGTTTGAAAGACTTTAAAAGATTTGAGAAGTTTCAAATATTTCTCTATACCTGTTAATCGGGTCGGATCGGGTTGAGTCGAGTTAAAGCGGGTAAAGGGTTGAAGCGGACAACAGATTGAGACGAGTAATACCTATTACAACCCGTTTAACATACGGGTCGAATGAGGCGGGTCGACTCGAATAACCCGATAAGCTAAAATCTTTTTTTTTCCTTTTGAATTACTCGACTAGAAAAAATAATTTTCAAAAAATAAATTTAAAATGTTTAATTTTTTTTTTTGACCCGGGAGGGGGTGTGGGTAGGGGGTGGGGTAGGGGGTGGTCGGGTGGGGCGGGGGTAGGTAGGTGGGGCTGGGGTGATTAAAAATAAATTTAAAATGATTAATTTTTTTTTTTGACCCGAGGGGGTGGGGTGGGGGCGGAGGGTGGGGTAGGGGTGGGGCTGGGATGGTTAAAAATAAATTTAAAATGTTTAATCCGGTGGGGGTAGGGGGCGGGTAGGGGTGGGGGGTGATTAAAAATAAATTTAAAATGTTTATTTTTTTTTGATCCTAGGAGGGGGTGGGGTCAGGGTGGTTAAGAATAAATTTAAAATGTTTAATTATTTTTGACGGGGGAGGGTGGGGGTGGGGGTGGGGTGGGGTGATTAAAAATAAATTTAAAATGTTTTTTTTTTTACCCGAGGGGGGGTTGGGAGGGCAGGGGGTGGGGGTTGGGAGGGCAGGAGGTGGGGGTTGTTAAAAAAAATTATAAAATGATTTTTTTTGACCCGACGCGGGGGAGGGGACAGGGCATATGGTTGGGGGGTTGTTAAAAAAAAATTTAATGATTAATTTTTTCTTATCCGATGGGAGGGTAGGGGGTTGGTGGGGTGGGTGGGGGCAGGGAGTTAAAACTTAGTTTATTTTGGTTCATCTCCCTATCAATATAAATATAATGGGTTGAGACGGGTTGACGAGTCGACCCGCTTTAACCCGTTAATTTAACGGGTTAAAGCGTGTAACTCGTTTCAACCCGAAAGTGTTAATGAGTTAGGTCGGGTCAGGTAATTAGTGAGTTGGGTTGAGCGGGTTCTTGGATAATGGGTAAAAATTGACAAGTCTATATTTCTCTCTCTAAAACGGACCAACAAAGCTCAAGAGTGATAAAATATTGAAATGAAAAAGGGTTATTCTATTTATAGGCCCCAAATTCGGACGGGTCGACCCGTATTTATTAGCCGCTCAACCAAAATACCTTGAAGCAACAAACTGTTGTGCATTTAAATTTGAATTTATGGTGGTTAGCATTTATGGTACCCATTGATATTCGTCCCTCGTCACTTTCGTACCTGACGCTACAAATGATTGCAGGCGGTTCAGTAGCTATATGGGGTCCTCCACTATGTCTTATCCGAAAGAAACTTCCCAAAGAGACCACTAACCTTCACCAACTATTGGAACGTAGAGGGCACGTGTCCTTCTCACAACCTCAAAGGTTTTCCCCGCTGCGCGGAACAAGGAAGAATAGTTGGCAAACAAAAGGTCTCCTCACAAATACTCAGCCCGTATTTCACTTTGATGATGGCTCCTCACCCCGAACATAGATAATCTAGCACTTGGAGCAAAGGGCTACTGATGAGCTCGGACCCTTTAGGTCGGGCCTAATAACTTACTTACGGCCCAACTTATTATCTCTCTAAACCGGCCAACTGTTGGTCTATCCCGGGGAGCAGGATAAGCAAGATACTTCTTAAATCAACGCCAATATTATCTTCATAAGGTTCCACATCTCCGGGCTCCCGCCTTGCAGGAACATCCATCAGGAAGGCTCCCTTCCCCATCCATCACAACTGGCACATCGTACGGTCCTGACAGCTTTATCAGGTTTGTCACCATCACATTAAATAGCGGCTCAGATGCCCATCACATTGTAAGTTCCCCAATCAGGACCGCTCTCCATCCGAGCATACGAAAACTTTCAAAGGGACCAAACTGATCAAGCAAACCACAAAGGGACTAATCAGGCATAAAAAAACACTATAAGAACCTTGCAGGAATGACAAAAAAGTCAAAAAGCTGTCAGATTACAGCTTGAACCGTGCAGACCTCTTTTGTTGCATAATATTGAGTTTGTCTTTTTGTTGCAATCAGGTATAATTTTGGATGAACCGTTAAAAATCTAACGAATAGCATAACATATGTCGCTCACGTGAATTACTTAAGGGCTATTTTGGTCTTTTTCATCAAATTTGACCCCCATAATTTTAAGGGAGTAAGTTGACATTTTCTAAAAATGAGGGAAAGGTTAAATACAAAAAAAACCTTTCTCTCCATTCTCTTTCTTTCTCTCTCTATCTTCTCACTCTTCTTTCTCTCTCCACGTCGCGGGTGGATTCCCCTCTCTCTCTCTCTCTCTCTCTCTCTCTCTCTCTCTCTCTCTCTCTCTCTCTCTCTCTCTCTCTCTCTCTTCTTTATTTTCAAGCTTCTTCACAATCCTCACACTTTCTGTTCTCACTTCCAATTAAATCTTCATTTCACCAACCCTTATTTTCTCCCCCATCCACTTTCATTTCCCATTCAAATCAGCCATTAATTTCTCCTTTCCCAAGAACTCAACCTCCCTTTCCAACTTCATTTCTTAATTCTATATAACCCAACTCCCTCCGGCCTCAATTTCAATGGCGTTAGAGCTCTGTTCTTAAAATTCAAGGAGGCAATGAGCCCTCGTATCTCCTTCTCCCATGATCTCTCTCAATCTGACATCGTTTCCGTCGAACAACTCCTCCGTTCAATCTCTTCCTCTAGTCTCGATTTCAGTTTCTGCACTAATGACTCCTCCGAACAACTGCCTTCCATGGCTGACGAGCTTTTCTCCAATGCAAAATCCTCCCGGCCCAAATCAAGAAAATTCCCACTCCACCACAAATCAAACCTTCCCCTTATTTTTAGAAAATGTCAACTAATTTCCTTAAAATTATGGGGGTCAAATTTGATGTAAAATACCAAAATAACCCTTAAGTAACTCACGTGAGCGGCACATTTTATGCTCTTCGTTAGATTTTTAACGTTTCATCCAAAATTACACCTGATTGCAACAAAAAAACAACCCAATAACCAACTTAGGGTGGGTTTGGCATAGCTTTTAATTATTTGAAAGTGATTCTCAATAAGTGATTTCAGTAAAAGTGATTGTTCAAATCTCAATACTGTGTTTGGCTTACAATTTTGAAAAGTGATTTTATGTCAAAAATAATTTTCAAATATGTTTGGCTACCACACTATATAAGTGATTATAAACTTAATAACGACTAAAATACCCCTACACATTTAAACTCATAAAAATCCTCCTAAATTAAAAAAAAAAAAGATAACATATTAATTTGAAACATATAAAATAAAATATAATATTGTTCAATCAAAATAGAACTTCATATAAAAGAAAGCATAATGTTTATTAGCTACTAGATATTGCAATTTGTATTGCCAGCTGATCGCGGAATTCATCCATTTCTCGTTCATCTGCAACTACTTGAGGATAGATTATGTGCTCTAGATCATAGTCTCCTACGGGTACAAACTCAGGACGTCTCTCATAATCGCGAAATACTTTATCTGCTTTTGCTTTTTTCTTGATATAATTATGGAGAGCCATTGAAGCACATACTACAGCAACTTGCACATCAAAGTCAAATGAGTGCATGTCATTTAATATCCTCCATCGAGCTTTCCACACTCCAAAGCTACGCTCGATTACGCTTCTCAATGAAGAGTGAGCGTGATTGAATTTCTCTTGTGTGTTCGTTGGTTGTCCCCCGCGACGAAAATCAGGCAGGTGGTACCTCTCTCCTTTATATGGAGCCAAGTAACCCTTAGTATTTGGGTAGCCTGCATCAACCAAATAGTACTTTTCTGCACATATATTGAAAACAATTATTATAGTAATTATAAAAGTTATATATATTAAACTAATGTATGAGTAATACTAACCTCCTACAGGGTGTGGAAAATTTAATTCTGGATTTCTTCGTGCTTCGTTAAAAATACGTGTATCATGAGCACTACCTCCCCACCCAGGCCATACAAATGTAAAGCACATATCAAAGTCACAAATAGCCATTACATTTTGAGTTGCATATCCTTTTCTCCCTATATATGGAACTTGTTCATTTGACGGGAGAATCGCTTTCACATGTGTCCCATCAATTGCACCAATACAATCCTGAAAATATTAGTGTAAATCACTATCTTTTAAGCAAGTTTACATAATAATAGTGTCAAACTCACTAACCTTGAAATGTGGCCAATATTTGTCATTCTTGCGAATGTGTTCTGGAACGGAGTTGAAATTTTCAGGTGGCTTGATCATATCAAGTGATAATGCGATAACTGCTTCAAGAACATAATGAAAATGCCTACTTATTGTCTCCCCAGAGTGTTGAAAACGCTCCTGTAACATTCTATTACTATGTCCATGTCCGAGAACCACCAAAAAAATTGCAACTTGTTCTTCCGTGCTGATCTCTCTAGACTTCTTTAAGTTGTATTTTGTCTTTAACTCGTTACAAAGAGACAAAAAAACTTCTTTCTCCATTCTGAATTGTTGTTGACATCGACGCCAATGTCCGTGAAGTATTTCCATAACAAACATATGACCGGTTTGTTTTGACGTTCTACAAGGTTGCTTATCAATATATTTGGAATAATATGCCACTATTGTAGTCACTCCTGCTATAATTAGTGCATCAAACTCTGCATACATGCAATGATGTAAAAGACAATAGGAAAGCCAAGCACACAACTTCTACAGCTAGTTGAGAGCAACCTTCAATTTAAGAAGAAACAGCTACAAAACAGAAAAAACATTCTGGAATTTCAGTTGGTCCATCTACACCATTAAACAACGAAAACTCCACGGTCCTGTAGCAACACCCTTTCGTCAAAGCCTCAAACACTATTTGAAGGACACTAAAGATCGTGTACTCACCCAATATCTCCAATTCTTAAACATGAGAGTGTAGAATGGAGGAAAGATGGATACCAGAAAGAGTGAAGAGTGGCAACATCAACAGCCTATCTATCATTTAAATTTCTGAAGAAATGGATTGATCTGAAACAGAGGATGGGGACACTGATAAATGGATTTTTATTGTTTCTTATGAGGAACAGAACCACCAAAGCTATCATTCCACTCATTAATGTAAACAGGGGAACAGAACCACTAAAGCTATCATTCCACTCATTAATGTGCAATCAAATTTGGTTTTATCACTCTATTGATTGATCTGAATCTATACAGGCATTTAGACCTGTATATATTTTATATCCCATGTGCACAACATCACTAGCCAAATGAAAAGAAGGGTCAAGGGAAGGGGGAACGATGAAACCAGATGAAGTAAGAACAACAGATAAGAGAACAAGTGTTCATGCATAATAACAAAATACTAAGAACTTTACAACCTAAGATTGTCCACAACATCATAGTGAAACACACAGCATATATACTTTATCGTACCAGTACTGACCTTTAATTACTAATTGCTGAGCCAACAACTACTCACTAAGAACCTAGTTTATGAATTTAGATAACGTAGAATGGATGGATCAGCAACACACTAGGAAAGCAGTAAACAGATGCTATTATGAACAAGATATTGCATACGGACCACAAACCCCAGATTTACAGCAATAACACATCCATGAACTTGGGTCAGACATACATACAAACACTTGGTGTGCACTAAGAATCATGTTCTAATAGTATTCAATACACCATTACCATCTTGAATAGAAAATTAAGGGAGAAAGAAACTAACCTCAGAGACGGCAGAACCAACGGTGTTCGAAATTGATTTTGGCAGAAGACGAGAAGGAAGGTTAAATAACGTTGCATTGAAATCCATAGAAGGAAGGGTAAATCAAGGATTTGATTTTCTTGAATTTTTTTTTACAGATTATTCCAAAAGTGATTTTGGCGGAAGCTTGGATTGAGCGGATTCACGGGAACGCAATAAAATCACGGAATTTCTGATTTGAACGTGATCGCAAATTGATCCGGCAAACACTCCTTTGCGTCGAGATCTTGAGTGGCCGCGCGTTTAGCCAATTTCAACGCAATGCCAAACCCACCCTTATAATGCAAATTCGATAACCAATTGAAATATTTCGACAAGCTCAGGTAACTAAAATGTTATTTGCCCATTAACTATTATAGTTAACTAATACTATTAATTAATTGTAATAGTTAACTTATACTCCCTCCGTCCCACTTCAAATGGTCCCTTGGTTTATTTCACGGTTCTTAAGAAAAATGAATAAAGTGGATAGAAATTAGAGGAGAGAGAATGTAAAAGTTAAATGTGTGGTAGGGAATAGGAGAGAGAATGTAAAAGTTAAAAATATTTAATAGGAGAGAGAATGAGTGGGAGGAATAGTAACTTTATAAGGGTATAATGAATGGTTTTTTTGTAAATATATGGAGATGATAAGGGTATAAATATATGGAAAACTTTCCATTTATGAAAGGGATCAATTGAAGTGAGACGTCCCAAAAAGAAAATTGGACCATTTGAAGTGGGACGGAGGGAGTATAATAATACTCCCTCCGTCCCAATAAGAGCTGCCCATTTTTTGGGCAGCACGTAAATTAAGGAATTGGGGGGAAGTAAAAATGATGTGAGTGTAATTTGAAAATAGGAGAGAGAATGAGTGGAGAGAATAGTAAATTATAATGGTGTTGTGAGTATTAAAATAATAGAGGAGAGAGAATGAGTGGAGGGAATAGTGAAGATTCATTTACCAAAAAAGGAAAGTGGAAGCTATTAACGAAACACCCAAAATGGCAAAATGGGAAGCTACTGTTGGGACGGAGGGAGTATTATATTATTATTAACTAATAATAGTATTAGCTAATTCGTCCCTCATCTTTGTCAATTGCACATAAAATTGCAATCTTGATTATACCCTTGTAATTAGTAGCAGATTTGAACAACGTCGTAGTTATTTATCTTCAATTGATTTTGATATAAAGAAGAAGAAGAAGAATGGGGATTCCAATGGACATGAGGGATGCCTGGGTAAATCGAAGCAAGTCTCCATTGATTGCTTCTCCTGCTGAAGATCTCAAATTCTTGCGATCACAGAAGTGTACTCAGGGTACGATATTGTTTTATGTTTAATTTTATATGAACCTAAGAGCTTTTCTTGATTATTCCATGATTGTTTTTGTTGGTGTTTTAGGGGTAAAAATGATTGAATGGAATTTTTTTTTAAAGATTTCTGCTTTTAGGGTGGGTTTGAGAGAACACAGAAATTGTTGTATTGGTTTGCGCTTGATTCTAGTAATAATACTTTGTTGTTTATTTTTGAATTGTTAGTTTTTGTGTGAAATTGACTCCTAATAATGTGAGTTTATATGGTTGTATTTCAGGGATTTTCTGTTGTTTCTGTGTGTCGGTGTGTGTTTTCTTGTCTGTATTTTATGTGTTTGTGTTTGTGTTTATGTGTGTGCGTTCTGTTAGAACAGCCTAGGTAAAAGATAGAAAACAAGCAACAATCATGCAAAACAAAAGAATATACGTGGTTTACCAACTTGGCTACGTCCACGGGCAGAGAAAGAGAATATTATTATCTTCTGGAAATCAACCAATTACAATCTCTAATCTAATGCACAAATTCTTGGCAAAGAATTCCTTTCTGTGCAAACCCTAGATTTAGAGAAACAGATGAGCAAAAGCAACTACAAATATGGTTGGGGGTAGGCTTATTTATATGCCCTACTCCTATCCCTGCATGGTTTTACACCCTAAGCCAAATTCTGCCGATGATAGACCTTTTTCGGACAGCGCCCGCGTGATCGCCCAAATCCTGGGCGCGTTCTCTCCCTTTCGACAGAAACTTAGCGCGGTCGGGCGGTTGACTCTGCACGGTCGCTCCCTTTGTCCAGTAACTTGGCGCGGTCGCTCCCCTTTCGGATGTGTTCGGAATTCCGAATTTGCTTGTTTAATCCCCTAATTTAGGCGTCCCCATCTTAGATGGCACCAAACTCAACAAATCTCCACCTCGACGTCTAACCTCCAAATCATAATCAGAACTCCCCCTCTGCCTCAGATGCTATCTAATAGCTGCGAACATTCATCAAGTCCAAGCAATATTGGAACTTGTTAGTTGGAACGGAATTCGTGAACATGTCAGCATGATTGTCCGCATTACCCACTTTCTTCACCTTGATCCGCTTCTCACTCCTCTAAAAAATGATACCTCACATCTATGTGATTGGTCCTCTCATGATTAACTTGATCCTTGGCTAAACAAATTGCACTCAAAATGTTACAAAATATTGTAGCCTGATCCTGATATAACCTAAGTTCGTTGATCAAACCTTTTAGCCATATCTCCTCTTTTGCCGCTTCTGTCAATGCCATGTACTCCGCCTCCATAGTAGACAATGTCACCGTAGATTGTAGAGTAGCCTTCCAACTGACAACTGACCCACCAAGAGTGAACACGTACCCGGTCATAGATCTCCTTGTGTAAACATCCCAGAGTAGTCCGAATCACAATAACCCTCAACTGCACATTCTGTACCACCTCCATAAATGAGCCCAACATTTGATTTACCCTTAAGGTACCTGAAAATCCTTTCACTGCTTGTCAATGTTCCTTATTAGGATTCCCCATGAACCTAATGATAAAACTAACAACATGAGCAAAATCTGGCCCTGTGCAAACCATAACATACATCAAACTACCAACTGCACTAGTATAAGGTACTCGAGCTATATACTCTTTCTCTTCATCTGACTTAGGTGCAAAAGCAACTGACAAATGTGCATTCGCTGCACTCGGAGAATCTAAAGGCTTTGCTGTAGACATGCTAAACCTTTCTAAAACTTTCTTGATCTAACCTTTCTCGGATAAAAACAGTTTCCGTTGGCTTCTATCCCTATAGATTTCCATACCCAGAATTTTCTTTGCCGCACCCAAATACTTCATCTCGAACTCTGCAAACACTAGACCCTTCAACTTCTGAATATCTGACTTCTTGACAGCCGCTATCAATATATCGTCAAAATAAAGAAACATATAGATGATTGAACCATCTACTAACTTATTGTGATACACACAACAATCATACGCGCTTCTCGTGTAGCCAATCTCTGTTATATAGCTGTCAAATCGCTTGTACAACTGCTTAGGCGATTGCTTGAGCCCATACAAGGACTTCTTCAACCTACACAAATAGGCTTCTTTTCCCGGAACATGAAACCCATCTGATTGTGTTATATAAATCTCCTCTTCCAACTCTTCATGTAGAAAAGCTGTTTTCACATCTAGCTGCTTGAGCTACAAATCATGATGTGCCACCATTGCTAATAGCACTCTGATAGAAGTGTGTCTAACCACTGGTGAGAAGATCTCATTGTAGTCAATGCCCTCCCGCTGTGTGAAACCCCTTGCAACTACACGAGCTTTATACTTGACCCCCTCTGATGGTGACATACCTTCCTTCTTCTTGAAGACCCATTTGCAAGTCACAATCATTCTGCCCTCTGGCCTCTTGGTTAGCTCCTATGTCGAATTCTTGTGAAGTGACTCTATCTCATCCCCTATAGCTGCGTGCAACTGAGCGGATTCTGAACATGTAACTGCTTCCTTGAAAGTAGTTGGATCCGAAGCATCGGCCTCCACTTCCTCAGCAACCTGAAGTGTATAAGACATCATGTCTTCAAAGCCATACCTCACTGGAGGCTTCCCGAAATTAGCTCGTCTAGACCTCCCTTGAGCTAACCCACGTTCCTCGAAAATTGGTGATGAACTTTCTGGTGCTTCTATTTCTGACGGTAGATCCTGATGAACATCTGAATGTCGAATGCTCAACTCTGAAGTATCTTGTAGCTCCACCTGTTTATCAACACTACCAAGGCCCTCAGATGGAGATCAAATCCGGTATCCCTTAACAGCATCCCCATAACCCATGAATACTCCTTTTCTGGCCCTCGGCTCCAGCTTCTCATCATCTACATGATAATATGTAATACAACCAAAAGTCCTTAAATTAGAATAATCAACGGGTTTACCTGACCATACCTCATTGGGGACTTTGAGACTGATACCTGTATATGGTCCGCGATTTATCAAGTAACATGTTGTACTAACCGCTTCTGCCCAAAATCGTTTAGACAACCCTGCATTGGAGAGCATGCACCTTGCCCTAGCCAACAATGTCTGATTCATGCGCTCTGCTACACCATTTTGCTGTGGTGTACCCCTGATAGTGAGATGTATAGAAATTTCCACTTGCATACAGAACTCATCGAACTCAGCACTACAAAACTCCAGCCTATTATCTGTCCGGAGTCGCTTGATCTTCTTTCCTGTGTCTGATTCTCCACTAATGTTTTCCACTGTCTAAAATTGGTGAGAGCCTCACTCTTGTGCTTCATAATAATTACCCAAGTCTTTCTTGAGTAGTCATCAATCATAGACAAGTAATATCTGTGACCCCTCAATGATTCCTGACGTGAAGTTCCCCAACAATCCGAGTGAATGTAATCCACACTGCCCTTTGTTCTGTGAACCCCCTTAAAAAACTTGCTTCGCTGCGTCTTCTCAAGTACACAGTGCTCGCAGAACTTAAGATCCTTTACCTTATGGCCACACATATTCCTCTTTGACCACTTCAAATGATGCAACCAATACTGACCCAGAAAGCGTCCTTACTTGGAGGAAATACAAGAAGCCCCGCTTAAGACCTCTCGAATCACTTCAGAACCTTTGCAGACATAAACTGCTCCACCTTTACCTTTGAAACTGTACCCTTTGTTGTCGAGCTGACTAAGAGATATCAGGTTCTTCGTCATTTGTGGAACATGCCTCGTATCGTTCAAAGTGCAGAACTTACCATCATGAGTCCGCAGCTTGATAGAGCCAATACCAACCACCTTGGAAGTAACACTCACGCCATACGAATATTAAGCACCATCTACCCGTTTATGTGTCAGGAACCACTCTCTCCTGATCGGATATGATAAGAAGCCCCAGAATCAAAAATCCATGCATTCGACTGTTTTGCAGATTCTTCTATTACAAGAGCATAATCCCTATCAGAGCTGCTCGTATCAACTGCAACAGCATTAGCTTCATTACGATTTGGAGGCTCGCCTCGCTTGTTTTTAGGACAATCTGTCTTTCGATGTCCCTTCCCCTTGCAATAATTACAAACATCATCAGGTTTTGGGCCCCTCTTGCCAGAAGGCTTTTTCTGCTTCTGTTTACTGCTAAAACCCCTGCTACCTTTCGCAAACAAATCTGATGTCTGATTATCTGTACCACTATTACCGCTTGCTTTACAATGTAACTCTCTAGTCTTGAGCGATGATTTCACCTACTCTAGAGTCACCGTCTATTTACCACTGATACTATAGTCAACGTGGTGCTCATATGATAAAGGCAAAGAAACAATAAGCATTAATGTAGCATACTTATCAGCAACCTTAGCATCTATATTAAGCAGTTTAAGTAATAAGGATGTAAATCTATCTTGGTGACCCCTAATTGGCGTACCTTCGTGCATTCAGAGAAAATATAGACTCTGCTTCAGATATAGCTTGTTGGTCAATGTCTTGTCAAATACATGTCTTCCAATGCAAGCCACAAAGCACCTTCGGAATCGGATACCGGAATATCCGCTAGAACATCATCATCTAGACACCTGATGATCTTAAAATGGGCCCACTCATCTAGCGCGATCAGATCTGCCTCTTCCTTCTCTGCTACCTTCTTCGCTTTCTCCGAACCTTCTGCTGTTGCAGCCGCGACAGCACCGGTGAGAACGGCTTCTTTTCCCTTTGGATTCTGACGATCCCCGATTGCAGCAACCATTGGAGCCCACAAACCCTTGTCTCTCAACAAGACTTTCATCTTGATTTGCCAAAGAGAAAAACTATTCTTACCACAAAACTTGTCGACTTGTGATTCAATTCCTGATCCCATCATCTTATGCAGCGGAACAACCATATACCTTCCTCAACCTGACAGGCTCTGATACCAGTTTGTTAGAACAGAGTCTATGTAAAAGATAGAAAACAAGAAACAATCACACAACACAAGAATATACGTGGTTCACCAACTTGGCTACATCCACGGGGCAGAGGGAGAGAATATTATTATCTTCGGAAAATCAACCAATTACAATCTCTAATCTAATGCACGAATTCTTGGCAAATAATTCATTTATGTGCAATTCCTAGATCTAGAGAAACAGATGAGTAAAAGCAACTACAAATATGATTGGGGGTAGGCTTATTTATATGTCATACTTCTAACCCTGCAGGGTTTTACACCCTAAGCCAAATTCTGCCGCTAATAGGCCTTTTCCTGACCGGGGGCGCGATCGCCGCATCTCCCATGACAGCACCCGCGCGATCACCCTAATCATGTGCGCGATCGCTCCCTTTCTACAGAAACTTAGCGCGGTCGCGCGCTTAACTCCGCGCGGTCGCTCCCTTTGTACAGTAACTTCGCGCGGTCGGGCGCTCTGTTCCGGGCGGTCGCTCCCCTTTTGGCTGTATCAGGAATTTCGAATTTGCTTGTTTAATCCCCTAATTTAGGCGTCCCCAATTTAGATGGCACCAAACCCAACACGTTCTTTTTATGCGTGTGTTCATGTCTGTGTGTATGCTTTTCTCATGTTTGTTTGTGTGTGTATGGTTATTTGGTCAAACTCTCAAACACACTTCCTTTTCTATCGAAGAGTCGTTGCTTTTTAGGCGTAGAGTTTTTTCAAGTTTTCAAATTTAGTGGAACCTTCATAACTGCTCATCTTGAGGTGAAATTGACTCCTAATAATCTCGACTTGAATCTTGTCAAGTCAAGATGAACTACCTTAAAGAAAGGGCAGTTGGAGGAACCTTCTCATCCAGCCAGTCCTTGTGTATTAGATGGAGCTGAGAACCACCACATAATCATAAAAGAGCTGGCGTGACCCCCCCCCCCCCCGGAATAAATTTTCATGATATTGGTTACCCAAGAGGTTATTTATGTATGCCATAAAAGTATTCCACTTTTCATAATAGATTCTTGGATGGGACAGATGGAGTATTTCTTTTCCATTTTTCCTAATCACTTGGTAGCTAGGAGTAGACAGCACCTTAGTGATTGCTCTACTTCTTTAGTCTGTACCGTTAACCCAGAAGATCACATTAAACATTGATGAGTAATGTTATGGAAAACCTTCATGCATTGTTCAGAGTGTAACTAATGCGGAAGGCCCACGAGTCAGTTTCTCTTTGGCCTCATGATTAGCACATTACCATGGTATCACTTGGTCTGGTTGAGGCTTAAGAGTTATGATCTCTCCGGATATATCGGATGCTTTGCGATTTTTTTTTTGCTTTTCAGAATTACACTAAGTTAAGATCATGTTGCTGTTTGTCAAAAGGTTTGACCGTGATATTTTCTTAAATGTTGCCTCAAGGAAAAAGTCAAAATATATGAAGTAGAATGTTTAAGATATTGGAGGAGAATGTTGATTGTGTTATTATTATTAACTTTTGCAATACCCCATGAATTGTTGGGAAGTTGAAGCCTTGGTTGGAACTTGGAAAGTGAAATTTCAGCAGGAGGATCTTATTTTCAACCTAATTTCCCCCAAATGTGATTCATATATTGACTCACAAGCATCACAACATTCTTAAAATACATCATTCAACAGATAACTGACCTTAATATTACAAAAAAGATTACACATAAATTAAGCAGTTGTCCTTGTTTTTAGGCGCATTGAAAACTACTTGGTCAGCGGGTAGCTGTCCTATTATATTAGTGAAGGACTTCCAAGACCAGCCTTTTGCATTGTGATTGAGCCTTGTGGCATCGGAAAATATAACAATTGGGAAAATCTAGTTGTATGAGGAAATAATCTTTGTTTATAATCTTTAATTGCACAAATGTTGGTCGTTTTGTGTAGTTTTCTTTATTCCGTTTGCTTAATTTGCAGAAGGAGTTCGTGCTGGAACAAAAAATGCTGCAATTGCATGTGTCCTTGCTGCAGTGCCTACGGTTGGTGAATCTTTTTTTAAAAAATTCTTACTCCCTTCGTCGCAAAATGAATGTCCTAAAAAAATTCAAATTTGCTCTTGATCAAGAGAAAATTTGAATTTTTTTGGACATTCGTTTTGGGACATAGGGAGTATAAATTTTAGTTTATGTAACTATTAGCTTTTTGATTTTGGGCAACGTAAGATGTCTAGCAGTTCACTTGCAAACTGCTGATTTCAAGAATTTCATGTATATATCCTCATGAAAACTTATCCAATGAGCCATTCGTTGGTCAGAGTGAAGGGATTATGTGTATCTAAGGTTGCCAAAATGAACATGGTTCCATTCCTGTTACCAATTTCAGAATACTAGTTAGGTTTGGATTAAAAATTTTGTGCCAGCCACATTACCATAAAGTTGGGCCAAGATAGGAGGTTGTTCCATCTGCAAGCTCTAGGAACGATCAAGTGAGTCTTACCTTACATTGCCAGCATCTGTCGCATCTATCCATGGACATATCCCCACATTGAAATCCTAGGTCCCATCTGTTCCATGGAAACTAACTTGCAGAAATTGATAGAGTTTATATTATTGTCGGTAAAAGTACATATTTTTCTTAGTTTCGATAGAGGCATGAAACATACCCCTCAAAATGCCTTATGTAAGTAGTTTTCATCGAAACAAACGGAAAACAGCTTTTAGTAGACATAGGTGGGGACTAAAGTGGGACTCGGGAGAAAGAGGAGCCTTACTTTGGAGGATGAGTGACTTTCTATTGAGTTGTGAAATATGATATGAAAAGCTGCCTAGTTTTCCATAAATCTATCAGCACCCTGAAAATTTTGGAAACTTTTTCCAGAATACATTTTCTGTAAAACAAATTGTGCCCTAATTTGCCACATGGTGCACAGTCCATGATTAGAAATTAGAAAGTGTGTTATCAGCTTATCACTATATTTACTGCTTTTACTTTTGGCTACAATCATTGAAGGTACAATTTAATATACTCCCTCCATCCCAGAATGATGTTCCTTTTTTTTTTAATTTGTTTGTCCCAAAAAGTTGGTCTCATTTTTATTATTGGGTTATTAAAGTGTATGAACTTCCAAGACCACCAAGATAAGGCCACCATATTTTCATGATTTCTTAATGAACTTCTATGATAGTTGCCATTCATTAAGGATAATTATGTCAATGAGAATATATTGTTAAAAATCTTGAATCGTCAAATGGGACTATCTTTATGGGACGGAGGGAGTAGTTGTTTATGATTACTGGGCTGTACTCATGCTTTGAAGTTTGAACTTCAATCACTGACTAATGTTTGCAAAACTTTCCGTATTTGCAGTTGGTTGCTGTTCGCACGGTTCCTTGGGCAAAGGCAAACGTCAATTATGTTGGGCAGGCACTCATCATTTCGACTGGTACCATATTTTTCTTTTCTAAATTAAGCCTTACTGAACATTTTTGTTTCACGGTTTGAGAAGATAAACACAATTCATGTTCTTCTTCTTATTCTCAATTTCTTTGTCTCTGTTAATCAGTTAAGCTAGTTTAATCGTTAGTTGCTGGAGTACTCCCTCTGTCCAAATATAAGAGTGACATTCTCTTTTCTCGCCTGTCCCTTAAAAAGTCAGATTTCTAACGAAGGAAATAATTGTAATGCACTTTCATAAAGGTAGAAGCAAATAAAGCTACATCCTTAAAAAGCGCACAATGTACAACACAGCTATTTTTCTTGGGACGGAGGGAGTTTTGATTTTTTTTATTAAAGCCATGAACAATAACGAAGATGATTTTGTTTTTATGCTAACCGTATCAAGACTCTGAAATTTTGTTATGCGTGATGTGGCCTCTTGTGAGCAGCATCAATATCCACATATTTCGTCACTGTTGACAAAACTATCCTGGCATGTGCCCGAAGAAATTCACATTATAAAACAGGATAAGGAGCAGAAGCTGCTGCTGCTGCTGCTGGTACGCAGCTTCTCAGTTTTTATGCTATGTATGCGGATAGGCTACCTATATGCTTTCTCCTGCCCTACTATGTTGTCTCGGAATCTGCTAAGGAGAGCATGTGTCGATGAAACCCGAGAAAATTGTTTTTTTTTTTTAATTATTATTTATTTATGTTATTGGTCATGGTTTTGTACTTTGCCCATGGAAAAGTCCCATTTTTCGTGTGTTGGCGGGCTCAACACATATATAAATAAGAATTTTTTTTAATATACAAATAAAGGGTTTTTTTTTTTTGTGTGTGTGTGGTTATTTCATTCATTTCTGCCTTTTGATTCATATATACATAGTGTATCTAAATCATACTCCCTTTGTCCGGAAAATTTGTCCCAATTTTGACTTTTATGGTCAACTTAATCGAACTTTTAACCATAATTTTATAAAAATCTAAATATCCTTATGCATTTATATCAATATTTTTAACGATGGTGAAACAATAATAATTTTTGAAATTGCATAAAGATATCTAAATTTTCATAAAGTTATGATCAAAGTTTGATTGAGTTGATTATGAAGTCAAAATAGGAAAAGCTTTTCGAAACTGAGGGAGGGAGTATCAAATAATAAACATTCTAACAATGGCACACTTGAGAAGTTAACTGGTTCAATCCAAATACAGAAAAGGCTCTCAGTAGTACCAACATATAGCTTACATACTACAGGAGTCAAAGCCAAAAGTAAAGAAAAGAGTAATCTCCAAATTGTCAGAAATACATCAGAATTCAAAGAACACTAAACTCAAGAAAATAAAAATAAATAGAAATACTTCAACAACTGCGATCGGAACTAATATTGACGAAATAGGCCATCTTCAAATCAAACGCCACAAAGGCTCTCGGTGCAATGAAATGTTCTGGCCCTAACGAATGGATCATGACCATTGCCAAGAGAAGGAGCGTCACAGAGCTTCTTTATGGTCTTGTCTATAAAATTATAAGCAAGAAGCTTATTCCCGGCATAAAGAACTATGCTTGGCTCTTCTTCCGTCTCTAAAACACTCAGTAAAGAATACTTGTACTGCTTGCCCCTTGCACCAATGGAAACTTCACAAACTATGTTGTACCATGAGGTCACGAGCTCAAACATTGGTACCAGCGACCCCATATTGTCTCTACTGATAATTATTTCTGGAAAATCAACAGCTATGGATTCAATATCAACTTTGTACTTGTCAACCCAGCTTGAATAGTCATCCTTTAATTCATACACGTCAAGAACATGATCCGTCTCGTTACCCATAATCAAGTGCAAATGACCTCCATGCCCTCCAAAATACATTAAATTTTTATTCGGGCCGGAATAGGGAAGGTTTAGGGGTACGCACTTGATAGACTCTTGATTGATGTCGAAATAAGTTGAAGTCTTTCGAAGATAGTCTGACCAAAATATTGCCCCATTGTACACTGCCGCATCTGAACATAACGGATCATGATCATCAACTGTGTAGTCAAAATTCTTGCAAGTTTTCGTCTCTGACGAAAAGATAGAGATATGATATTCGCGAGAAAATACATCTTCATTCCAGAAAAATATGGCTTTGTAGTTAGGTGATGTGCAAGGATCAAACGATAAATATGAGGATAAAAAACCTTGAGCATAGGTTAGATAATCAGGAACTGCCAATTCGCAGCTTTTCTTAGTGAAAGGATTACTGACATAGAATCTATTGATTCGAGATAGTTCTTGTCCCTGTAGATCTCTAGAGTCGAATAAAATCAATCCGTTGCATGATTGTACCAAGCGTAAATTACCATGATCACTTGGGTTTCGCAAGTACCCGAAATCAGCAATATCAAGATTGTGATCGTTTCCATTGAGGTGAAGGGGGTCGATAACACTAAAGTTTAAAGTCCTTTGAAAAAGGAGCATGGAATTTCTTCTTGTATGTGAAGCATAACGTTTGATGAACAGAGGATGAGTGAGTAGAGATTACCATTTTTTCGACACGGATCGGAAACGGAGGATAGATTTTATGGGGAGATTGACGAAGATTTGTGTCATGAGATCTTCATTGTGCCCTGTAGCATTTGCCGGTGATGAATAACTCAACCGGCGTTTAGAGGACATCCTAAGCTTTTCTCTGAATCACTGGGAATACAAGAAGTAAGAAGTACAAAGCACAAATCAATGCTAATCAAAATAATAATCAACGTCCAGAAAAAAAAAAGTTTCCTTTTCCCATTTTATTTGTTCCGAGAATATAGTCTTATTTCTAAAATCAAACAGTAAACCAGTAAACTTTCAAAACTGTCCTATTGATAAAAAGAATGAAATAACAAGCAGCCTCCATCAGACCCACCAGAAACCTGTGGTGACTAGAATTTTGCCGCCGGCTACCAAAAATTTTCTGATCACCAGAAAATGGTGGCTGAAAAAAATTCCCAGCGACCGGAAATTTGCCTTGATTTTATAAGTCCTCAAACAATTACTTTAATAATTTTGTCTTGCAGAAAATTTATGGAGACCGGAATTTTTTTCAATCGCCAACAATTACTTAAATTAAGTCTGCATTGATTCAAACCTACATAAAATATTTAGTCGCGGAATTTATTTTGATATGGCAATTAAAGCAAACAAGCTAAAAAGGTCTATCAAACCAAATTACTGTCGAGTTAGATTGGAACCATCACAAAACTCAAGAAAACTAGGGGCAATTCCTTAGCTAGGCCGAATTGAAGAAAGAAAGATCACTTTAAAGGAAATTGAGTAAATAGTTGAAAAGGGATCGAAAGAGTTGAACCTTTGCGCGATCAAATAGTTCATTTTCCATATGGACAAAATTATAAAAGTTGAAGACGATTTTTTTTTTTTGACAAATCATACAGAAAATTGAAAATCTAGAGCATAAATTACCTGATAAACTCGATTTGACTGAAAATTAAAATCGATACGGCCAAATCAACTTCAGCAACTAAGAGAGGGTAAAGAAATGAGGGTTGCAGAAGAGATGAGAATCAAGACTGGGCGAGGAAAATTAGGTAAATCAGATGGTTGCACTAGATATGTTTTGATATGGGCATGATTATTAAGGCTCATTGGAGCCAGGCCCGGCTATTACGGTGTCCGGCTATTACGGTGTTCAATCAGCCCAATAGCACAGGGCCCAAAAAAGTTAAGGGCCCCTAACTTTTGCATTATTTGTCATTTCAGCCCCCCTCCCTTTTTTTGTTTTTTGAAAAAAAAAAAATTGTCTTCACTCCTTGAAAAAAAGCAGCTGACCCTACATATCTTTGTGTAATTTTTTATATATTAAGGGCCCTATATTCACATTTAGCTCAGGGCCCCTATAATTACTGAAACGGGCTTGTAAGGAGTAATAAGGGAAAGTAAAATGTATCACTAAAATCCTTTAAAGTCAAAATGAGACTATCAATACGGGATAGAGGGATTATATGTTTGTTGTAACAGTGTTGTAACAAAATTTAAAGGTAAAACAATGTATATATTTTTCCTAACAAGTAAGGTCATAACTTCAAATTGCTTTTGTGAGAACATTATATCCTTGAGAGACCTTGTTCGGATATCATGGCTGATGGAATTAATTACTCCCTCCATCTCATAAGCTTACCAAAATTTTGATGCTTCATTTATGAGATGTTTGGTATAGGACAAAAGGTGAGAATGAAAAATGAAAGAGAGAGAAGTGGATAGATGGATCTATTTTTGGTGGGAAAGAAGTATGGAAGGACGGTAGAGGAAAGGGCCGAGCAAAACTGAGAAAAAGTTATTAAAAAGGAAAAACGGAGACTTGTGTGTTTTTCTGATTATATGAAACATTTCATATCAACTAAAACCACACAGAGATCAATCATTCTACCAAATTCTCTCCCGCCTTCCACCAACAATTTCACAGAAATAAGATAAAATAAAAAATGGTCTCCATCCCTAGAAAACATCTCTTCTAATTTTCCATAGCACCAATCAAAGAGAGCACAAATGAACTATTAATAAGTCCTTTCACCTCTGAGGGAGCTAATCTCCATCCATTTATTATGTGGGATCTCTAAATATTTCTATGATTCTATCAGTTGTCAAGGGTGTCTAAAACATATCCTTGCTGATTTTTGTAATTATAAACAAGTCTTGTGATATTGCCATGCTCATATAAAGGATTAAAGAATTGAATAATCATTTTTTAAGTTATGTGAGCAAAAGAAGCCTTGGTACCATGGAAAACATTTTGCCAGAAAATAGAGTACATAGTCATATTAAGGAGAAGAAGGTATGAAAAAGAATTATCAAGATAAATGAACAAATAATAAGAGTAAAGGACGTACTTTTTACCAACTACAAGGATTTGTATCTCGTCTAGAAGATTGTGCCCTCTTTCCTCTGCTTGCTTCGCAGCAGTCTCAACAAAAATGGCAATGTCACCCAACATGAGCTGCATGAAGAAAAATTCATGTCAAGATTTGTACCTGATATAAGTTAACAGTTATGTATTAAGGTCTTGCAATGGGAAGATTAAGCTCTGATATATTTTGGGACATAGAAAGAACAACAGTTGCGTGGTCCTCATCCTCCGGTCTTCGTTAAGCTTGCGAATGAAATCGTTGTTGCAAAAAAGTACGGATGACTCAACCTTTTCAAACCATCCAAAATCACTAACAGCAGGATCTCTCCTTTTATAGACTGAATCTTTTAAATCGTCAAAAGCTAATTTAATAGCCTGTGGAACATTTAGACGGAGCATTGTTTCTATATTCTGAAACGTTTGGTAAACAAATAAAAATCAACAGATAAAAAATTTACTACTTCAATAATGAAGAGGTTTAGCATCCTGACAATTACAATATGAACCACAAAATGAGCAGATTGTTGAGACTTGGATAAATTATATGATTGTTTGAAGGAAGATAGTGCAGAAAATGCAGATCTCATTTCCAAGAATAGTTGAGATACAATTGTGAGTATTCTGATTGAAGACCAAAACAATAAAAGGTGAACCCTCTTATGTTAATGTGTTGCTGGTCATAAACTGGAGATGCTTTATAAGGGAAATTACTGGACACTGCCTTTATGTTAATTAAACCGAGGGACACAAATAATACTGTAGTAATTCCATTGAAGTTAGTAATAATTATTTTAAGGTCAATCATTTGGATGAGTCAACTTCTTGGAAAGCCATCAGCTTTTGGAAGACCGGTAAACCTAAATCTTTGAAACAACTATTCCGAAAGCCTAAGCTGTGTATATGATGCAAGTAATCCTTTTAAGGCCAAGCTCTAAATCGTGTTTGAGCTCTCCATGTTTCCTACCTCATGAAACCTCCTCAATCCACCTCAGAGACCTTATCCTCCTGAGATTGAGCAGAAACTGAACCAATATTTTCCCTGCTGAAAAGGAGATTCAGACCTGATGCACAACCAGTGAAATTACTTTTCCTGGAACATCACTCAAGCTCTTCATGGGCCACTAACCTCATTACCAACAGGAGCATAGATCATTAACTCTTTTATTATAAATGATTAACAAGAGCTCACAAGACATGAAATTAGTGAAACCATCGACCAGAAGAACTGGAATAAAATCATCGATCATAGATTTTCCATGACCAGAATTGTTCATTGTGATCTTTTATGGGCACGCCTGTTTCTTTGATGTGATGAAGCTCGCAATAATCAAATTTCTCAAATTCAAAAGCCTTGCACACACATGTGAATTTCGTTTTACACATTTATTAATTTAAGTTGATCAGATAAGCCAGTAAAGCATGCTTCTTTGTTTTAGGTAAACCTTTAAACCTCAGTAATTTATGACTACAATCATGCTATAAATACACTCAAACAATCCATCTTTCCCTTTTAATACTCCACCAGTCCATAAACAAAGTGTCACATTTGACAAGTGAAAGTCTTTTAATACCTTCCATACTTATGTTATTCAATACCCTTATTTGTTTCGGATTGAACCAAAGTGATATATTCTCTGAATGTCACATTGGATAATTATCTTACAATTCAAAAAGAGGCAAAAAGGCTTTAAATTTTGAAACTTCAATTTTGGAATGACAGCAATAAAACATCGTTTTTTCTAATTTTGAGCCCTTAGCATAGGATATAATTAAATTATGACAGTGAATCCACATAATTATAACAATTCTACTTTGAAAATCTAAACATATTAAAAGATTCCTATAATTATATAGATACACTAAAGGGCAAACCCCGGTGCGCCAAGCGGGGGTTGGGAAAGGGAACCATTTGCTAGAGCCTTCCCCTGACAATTGTCAAGAGGTTGTTCGCCAAGGTTCGAACCCGTGACCTTATGGTCACCAAAGGAGCAACTTAACCGTTGCGCCAAGGTTCACCCTCAATTATATAGATACACTGTCATAATAAAATTTTATCATATGCCTTAAGGGTGCGCTCCCTAGTTTTAAAAACGAGAGAAAGGAAAGGAAATGGGAGGAAATTTAATATATTTTCCTTCCTAAAGTTGCTCCCGAGTTTTTTTTTTTTTGAAGGAGGTGGAAGGAAAAGTAAGGAAAATTTCTAAAATTTTCTCTCCTACACAATCCCCCCAAAAATTTTGGTTAAACCTATTTTACCCATCAAGTATAACTCTCCCTCTTTCTTTCATTAAAGGTACAAGTGAAATTCAATTTTTTCCCTTCCTTTTCCTCCTAAACTCAGGAGCACTTCAAAAGTTATTTAATTCCCTCCTCTCCTCTTCTTTCCCTTCCCCTTCTCTCCCCTCCCTTTCTCTTCTCTCCTTTAAAAACTCGGGAGCGGACCCTAAGAGCGCACATTAGAAAACCGATAAAAGATTAGCTCACAATCATATTTAAACCAGGAAAAAAAGAAAAACTACAAATCCACAATGGCATCATTTCAGCTAATATAATTACACATATCTTTGAATAATAGAGAAACATTTTAGAAAGAGAGAGAGAGAGAGAGACGAACCAGAATTTCAGAATCATCAGGCAATTGTTCTTCAATGCCATTCGTAAGCTCAAGCCCTAACTCCTTCTACTTCTTCTTACCACCACCTTTTGCCGACCGTCCCCTCACTTTCCTGAACCCTTGCCGCGACGACATTACCTTCCAAATTCACATAATTATACATTTATACATACATGTGTATGTAAATCATCATATCAATAACAGTCAAACAGTAAAACCAAATTATATGTTGAAGTCCTAAACATTCTCAGAAGATAATCCTAAACCAAATTATCAATCAGTTCATAATTTATATCATGATCATTACAATAACATGATTTTAGAAAGTTTCATCACAAAAGACTAATCTCCAAATGGTCAGAAATACAAAGAACACAAAACCTCAAGAAAATAAAAATACCAGACTCTACTCAACATTAAAGATTTGAATACTTCTTCAACAACTGTGATCCGAACTAAAATTGACGAAATAGGCCATCTTCAAATCAAACGCCACAAAGGCTCTCGATGCAATGAAAGGCATCGTTCCTAAAGAACGGATCACAACCATTGCCAAGAGAAGGAGCATCATAAAGCTTCTTTGTGGTCTTGTCTATAAAGTTATATGCAAGAAGCTTATTCCCGGCATATAGAACTACAGTTGGCTCTTCATCCATCTCTAAAACACTCAGTAAAGAATACTTGTACCGTTTGCCCCTTGCACCAATGGAAACAGTGCCAACTAAGTTGTGCCATGAGGTCACGAGCTCAAACAGTGGTACCAACGACCTCATATTGTATCTACTGATTATTATTTCTGGAAACCCGACAGCTATGGATTCAATATCGACTTTGTACTTGGCAACCCAGCTAGAATAGTCATCCTTTAATTCATACACATCAAGAACATGATCCGCTTCATTACCCATAATCAAGTGCAAATGACCTCCATACCCACCAAAATACATTAATTTTTTATCCTGGACGGAATAGGGAGGGTTCAAAGGTACGTTCTTGATAGACTCTAGATTGATGTCGAAATAAGTTGATGTCTTTAGAAGATAGTCTGATGGAAATATTGCCCCATTGTACACTGCCGAATCTGAACGTAACGGATCGTGATCATCAAATGTGTAGTTGAAATTCTTGCAAGTTTTCGTCTCTGATGAGTATATAGAGATATGATATTCACGAGAAAATACATCATCGCTCCAGAAAAATACGACTTTGTAGTTAGGTGATGTGCAAGGATCAAAAGATAAATACGAGGATAAAAAACCATGAGCGTAGGTTATATAATCAGGAACCGCCAATTCGCAGCTTTTCTTAGTGAAAGGATTACAGACGTAGAATCTATTAACTTGAGGTAGTACTCGTCCCCGTGGATCTCTAGAGTCGAATAATAGCAATCCGTTGCATGATTGCACCAAGAGTAAATTACCATGATCACTTGGGTTTCGCAAGTACCCGAAATCAGCAATATCAAGATTGTGATCGTTTCCATTGAGGTGAAGGGGGTCGATAACACGAAAGTCCGAATTCCTTGGGAAAAGGAGCATGGAATTTCTTCTTGCATGTGAAGCATAATGTTTGATGAACAGAGGATGAGTGAGTAGAGAGTACCATTTTTTCGACACAAATCGGAAACGGAGGATAGATTTTACGGGGAGATTGACGGAGATTTGTGTCATGAGATCTTCATTGTGTCCTGTAGCATTTGCTGGTGATGGATAACTCAACTGGCGTTTAGAGGACATCCTAAGCTTTTCTCGGAATAGCTGGGAATACAAGAAAAAGAAGTACAAAGCAGAAATCAACACTAATCTAAATTATAATCCACGTTCAGAAAGTCAATTTTTTCTATTTAGTTTGTCCTGAATATATAGTCTTATTTCTAAAATCAAAGGGTTAAAGCCAATAAACTTTAAAAACTGTCCTACTGATAAAAGGAAGGAAATAACCGGCAGCCTGTCAGATCCATCGGAAACATGTGGCGACAAGAATTTTGCCACCGGAAAATTTTCTGATAGCCAGAAAATGGTTGCCGGAAAATTTCCAACGACTGAAAATTTGCCTTGATTTTTTTGGTCCTCAAAATTACTTTAATGAATTTGTCTGCCAGAAAATTTATGGTGGCCGGAAATTTTTTCAATAGCCAACAATTACTTAAAGTAAAATTACATTAATTCAAACAAACATAAAACATTTAGTGGGCAGATTTTTTTTTTTTTTTGATATGGCAATTAAAGCAAACAAGCTTTAAAAAGTCGATCAAACCAAAATATTGTTGAGTTAGATTGAACCATCACAAAACTCAAGAAAACTATGGGCGATTCCTTAGCTAGGCCGCGTTGAAGGAGGAACGATCACTTTAAAAGAATTTGGGTAAACTGTTGAAAAGGGATCGGAAGAGTCTCAAACCTTTGCGCGATCAAATAGTTCATTTTCCATATGGAAAAAATTATAAAAGGAGTAGAGGAGAGAATTTTGACAAAATTATACCAAAAATTGAAGATCTAAAGCATAAATTACCTGAAAATTAAACTCGCTTCGGCAGAAAATATTACTCAATTTAGCCAAATCAACTTCAGCAGCTGAGAGAGGCTAAAGAAGAGGGTTGCACAAGAGATGATCCACGACACTCGGTGAGGAAAATTAGGTAAATCAGATGGGCGCACTAGATATGTTTTTATACGGGCGTGATTATTAATGCTCATAGGGAGTAGTAAGGGAAAGTAAAATGTATCATTAAAATCCTTGAAAAGTCAAATGGAACTATCAACACGGGACGGAGGGAGCATACGTTTGTTGTAACAACATTTAAAGGTCAAACAATTTATTTTTTCCCATAACAAGTAAGGCCATAATTTCAAAATTGTTTTATGTGAAAATCATATCCTTGAGGGACCTGTTCATATATCAATGCTATTAATTACTCCCTCCATCTCATAAAGATGTTTGCATTTGACTTTTCAAACAATAAAGATATAGGACAAACTATCTAAATATTCCCTCTACTATTCACCTTCAACGGGATTAGTCCCTATATCAAAATTTAGACATAATTCATCCCTGAACCACTCAAATTAAATGCAATTGGTCATTCCATCCAATTTCTTTAGCTTACGCCGTTAAATCATAGCACATGGAATGCAAGTGGTATTTTAATACGGGTAAAATGGTCATCATAATAAAAAAGTACAGAGACTACTTGAGTAAAGGTAATTTTGGGGGGTCAAATGTTGACGTTAATCACTCCGTGTTTATATGTCTCCTTGTATAATTAATATGATTATATTTTGTTAACTAAAAGTAAATTCAACAGAAGAATAAGAGTATACTCCCTCCGTCCCACCCGAATTTGGACAAAGTTACTTTACACGGAGATTAAGGAATATGATATTTTAATAAAATGTTGTGAGTGTAAAAGAATGAGTGGAGAGAGAATGAGTGGAGGGTGTAATAAATTATAATGGTGTTGTGAGTATTAAAATAATGTAGGAGAGAGAATGAGTGGGGTTGGGTGAATATTTTATTATTATAAACTTTCCTTTTTGGGTTGTCCAAATTCGGATGGGACGCCCAAAAAGGAAATTTGTCCAAATTCGGGTGGGAAGGAGGGAGTATTGTCATTGTAGAGTTATGCAAACCGTGATGATCTCCGGAACTGATCACGGACTAAACAAAAAAATTGAGTTCTGAAAATTGTTAGATAAGCCTATGCATTATTTATCGTGTGAGTGTGTGCATTCACATAAAAAATAATGATTTATTGTATGAATCGCAAATCCACCTGGATTGTTTGATTATTTTATTCTTAAGAGTAGTTTTGAATATTCACTTATTTTAACTACACAAATTTAGAAGTGAGACTAAATTTCTAGGATGGAGAGATTATAAACATTGTTAACTTTTTGTACCAGGATAGAGAGGGAAATCAAAGTGCCATGCCTTTTGCACTTTATCTTGTTCACTTCAAATTCGGTTTAAGAAAACATGGCTATAGTAGTATGTGCAAATTTAAAGAGATATGGCTGAATAAGATGAATAGTGAACTGCAGGGTATCCTAGCAAATGTACAAATATTAAGCATCCATAATTCCTCGTCCTACGGTGTTGATGTCCATAAAATGATTCGAGAAAAATTATGCAAGGCAAACTGATATAAAATGGTACAGTAAGATAAACTAGGTCAAAGTTTGGTGGCACTGACCTCCTTTGAGGTGACACCCAAATGTTCAAGCAGCATTCTTATGCCACTACCTTTTGAAGTTCCATTGGATAAAATCTCAAGCATATCAATTTGTGGTTGGACCACGGAGGCAGGCCCTTCAATTCCCTCAACGGTGTCTAAGGACAGCACCTTTGGGAAACAAAAAAAGAACAGCACCTTTTGTAAATCTACTTAATACGTCAGAAAACAGAATATATGTACATGCCTACACGCATGCACTATGTGATCTATTTAACTTGTGGGGAGAGAAGTAACTAGGGACGGGAGCCATGTAGAGGTAAGGGGGATCAATTGACCCCCCTGAATTTTCAAGAATTGCCTCTAAGACCCCTTTAAGATATATAAAAAACATGCACATAAGATCAACAGCTTTACCTGTATGTCAACACCACTAAAACACGCACTATGTGATCTATTTAACTAGTGATATTTTAGTGCAATTTTAACAAGATACAAACACTTAATGCTCAATGAGTGTTACATTTAATAATTATCTTGACCTCCCTAATTTTGATTCCTGGCTACGTCCTAGGAAGTAACTGAGGTTCACCTTGAGCTTTTGCACTGCAAGATCAACAGCATTACCTGTATGGCAACACAGCCATAAGATCCTCGATGGAAGGCATGATCTCTGCCCGTCAAATAAAACAAGGGTTGAAGAACCAATCAGGCACTCCACAGACAAGGCGTTGATGAGTAAATGAAATATTCTAACGATATAAAGTATTAAGTGGGTCCACAAGAGAGTGATCAAACAAGGTTAAGCAACGGTTCTCACTGAATTTTTTATTTTATTTTATTTTTGATACAAAGGAAATAAGGTTCTCACTGAATGCAATAAGTGAAACTTGGTGCTTAAGGGAGTACTCTCAAACGCCTACAACACAAATAGCATTATACATACGCTTTATAAGATAGGTGATCAAAATAATTAGATATTGTACACAATTCAATGTCTTCTATTCATGTTCAGTTTTGAATTCCTAAGGTAAAAAGAAAGGAGTAGCATATATTGAGGGTCAATTGAAAAGAGGACCCAAAAAGTCACGAAAAACTTAAATCTGTACCTCTCTGCAGACATTTGTATCTAAATTTGTTCTACATATTTTACCCCCTTGTATGCCATAAACAAGCAATCCCTGAAATGAATGAGTGAAATGAAAATAAGAACAGGATATAGTGACTTTCTTATATGAGCTTAAAACGAGTCTTACCCATTTTAGGCTGATAGCTGAATTTCTCACCACCAATTGCCTACACCATTTGCTAAGGTGGTGTTCTAGCTTACCCAGAGGCCTCTATTTTCAGCCCTGGGAACATAGCAGTGTTAAAACTTAGTGGGGAGAGCTTGGCCGCCCTTGTGATCCTACCTGACTTGAAGTGGAATAGTTGGGACTCAAAGTGGTGACCGAATATGGTGGTTCAGACAAAAAAAATAAAAAAAATTGATAGATGAATTTCTCAGATTAACATGCTGACGGACATGTTCTTTTTCCATTTAAAATGAATAATGATTTCAGGCAACACAGGAATTTATTTATAGGATATTCAAGTAATTTTTTTTTGATAAGTAGATATTCAAGTAATTATACGACATTGTATTTATGTCTGCATTTGTTCATGATGGTTGTAAGATGCTGCTCAATTTTATTCACATATTATGCATGAAGCAGGTACAAATTTGGGAAATGACAGTTATATAGCAGAAAACCTAATGTAGAAGGGATTTCAATGTTCTTCGAATTCTCTTACCCATTTTCATTTTGACCAAATTTATAATATCCAAGGAAAGATAGACTCTCGTATGGGAATATTTAACATATTACTTCCCTAGTCCCCCAAAAAATAGTCCTTATTTCCTTTTTCGTTGGTTCCAAAAAAACTGACTTACTTCTGAAAGGTAAATAATTCTAGTGCAATTTCAAGAAGCTAAAGGCAACTAAAGCTACATTCTTAACACTTTTGACTTGTCTAATAAGACTATCTTTTGGGGCAGAGAGAGTAGGTCCTTGATGTAAAACATGAAGAACCCCTTTAGTTACATACCCGGATATGACAAATCTCATAATTGAATCCTCATGAGTTACTTCTATAATCACAGACTGATATTATGATGAACACCTGACAGGCTACTGTTAATATCCAGCCAGAGTGCTAATTGCATTTCTTTTATATCATTTTCTTATAAGAGACAGAGCACTAAATTATAAGTATTCATATGTTTCCCAACAAGGATAACTTGTACATCTTCCCAGTTACCCTTGATCAGACATTCTCTAATAAACCAGAAGAAGTGAAGACAAAAAAAAACTGTATGAAAACACCAGGGGAATACTCTGAAATAATACCATCTTCTCCTGCTAAACCAACCATCTTCAAATGCCTTATAGCAGCTGGGCGAGTCTGTGCGATGGATGATAAATATCAAGGTTCTAAAAAGCGCTAGTAGGTCGCTAGGCGTCGGAGCCGGGCCTAGCGCCTAGGCGGTGCCTAGAAATTAGTTTAAAATTATCAAGTTTACCATATACGTTAACAAAATTTATATAGCAATGGTTAAAATTAATATGATTAAATAATACAATGTATTAAAAAAATCATCAATTTTAGTATTTGAAAAATATATATATATAATACAAATTTAGATCATTTATATAGCAAACAACATGTAGTTTGGCCTAGTTTAAATAAAATAAAGCCCACAATAGGCCCACCCATCTTCAGTTCAGCCCAAATACCCCATTTAGATCTAATATCCTCCTTCTCATATATATACTGATATACCCTAATGAAACCCTAACCCTCCAATCAATTAGCGGCTGCTCCTTCTCTCTATTCTCAACAACAACGGCTACTCTTTCTCTCTCTATCCGCAGAGCAGTTCTCTGCCATATCTTCTTCCTTAATGTATTATTCAGCCCCCACCGCCAGAATTATCTTCGTCTCCGGCGACAGTGTTACCTCCCATTCATCTCGTCACCACCCGACCCCCTCCTCCTCTGCCACCAATCTCTCCATTTCTGTTCAAGCCACAACTGGCGCCCACCCGACTAGGCCCGCCTAGGTCCGTCTAAGCCGCTTAGGCGACGATCCGTTCGCTGACCGCCTATTTCTCCCGATTTGGTGTTATTCGCGTTGGGTGAGTGCCGCCTACCGCCTAGGCCGTTTTTTAGAACACTGATAAATATTCAAATTAAGCAAGTACTACAACCAACATAAGGAAAGAACTAACCCAATGAGAGATGGTCAAATGAAATCTCTATTTTACTTACTTTTCCGGTGGCTATCACCACTTTTAAACCCCTAGATACAACCTCCTGTAAATTTTCGCATTTATTGCAGAAACTAGACTTCTGCGATTGAGCAGGGTGCCTTTCATATGAATGATAACGCATTATAAGCATATTTCATAAGCAAAGAAGTGAAACCATATTTAGAGAAATTTAAGTCAATCTCACAATCCATGCCGCAGTTATATACTTGAATTTTGGTCTGTTAAATTGGAGACTATCTTCTTTTAATCCTGTCTTTTGACAATTCACGTGTAAATCTCTCTGCATTCTATCATTTTACTTCAAACCGTATAATATATATATATATATATATGTGTGTGTGTGTGTGTGTGTGTGTGTGTGTGTGTGTGTGTGTGTGTGTGTGTGTGTGTGTGTGTAAAAAATAAGCAAATTAGGGATTTCAAATTTGCAGGAGCGGATTACCATCTGGAGTAACTGGTGAGGACTTTCATTAGCTTCCTGTTCACATGCACTCTGAATCAATCCTTTTCCTTCCAAGATCTTTTAGAAGATGTCCCTCCCGTTTCTCCATTTCTGCTTCAGCCTCCTCAATGAGGTCATGATCAAATCCGATAAGGTGTAGCAACCCATGAACCTGATAGGAAATAACTTGAATCTTTAGGGTCCCCTAAATTCCTCCTCTTCCTCTACTCCAGAGTTGTTTGCAAGTTTTAATTTAGTAATCAATAGTGTAAAGAAATAATATTTAAATGATTTGCATAAGCACAAGGTAACAAGTCTATGAAAAAAAAATATAAGCTTACCAAAATTTTGATGCTTCATCATTTATGAGATGTTTGGTATAGGACAAAAGGTGAGGATGGAAACTGGGGAGAGAGAGAAGTAGACGGATGGATCTATTTTTGGTGGGAAAGAAGTATGGAAAGGCGGGAGAGGAAAGGGCTGAGGACTCTCTTAGAACTCAACAAAGTTTCCCCCAAAAGTAGGCGGAAAATGGAGAAAAACTTATTAAAAAGGAAAAAAAGGAGACTCAAGTATATTTTTCTGACTATATGAAACATTTTATATCAACTTAAACCACATAAGAGTACCATATACTCCCTCGTCCCATTTGAAGGTTCATCATTTTTGGTGGACACAAAAATTAAGAAGGGAATCTTTATATTATAACATATTGCGAGTGTAATAAGTAGGATTTAAAAGTGAAGCCCACAATTTATGTGTGTGAGTATGACAAGTGGGGTAGGTTTACAACAACAAAGCCTTAGTCCCAAATAATTTGGGGTCGGCTAACATGAATCCTCATATGTCATAGTGTAAAAAGGTTGTTGAAAAAAAAAAATAAATAACTAAAAAAATTCATGTGTAATAAGTGAATTGTGAACCTTCAAATGGGACGGAGGGAGTATGTATGGATCAATCTTCCTTCCAATTTCTCTCCCGCCTTCCACCAACCATTTCACAGAAATTACGATAAACAAAAAAAAATAGTCTCCATCCCTAGAACACTTCTCTTCTAATTTTACATAGCTCCAATCAAAGAGAGCATAAATGAATTATGAATAAGTCCTTTCACCTCTGAGGGAGCTAATCTCCATCCATTTATAATGTCGAATCTCTAAATATTTCTATCAATTGTCAAGTGTGCCTAAAACATATCCTCCCTGGTTTTTGTAATTATTAACAAGTCTTGTGATCTTGATATGCTCATATAAAGGATTAAAGAATTGAATTATCATTTTTTAAGTTATGTGAGCAAAACAAGCCTTGGTACCAGGGAAAACATCTATCCAGATGATAGAGTACATAGTCGTATAGTATTAAGGAGAAGAAGGTATGAAAAATAATTATCAAAAGAAATCAACAAATAATACGTGTAAAGGAAGTAAATTATCACCAACCACAAGGATTCGTATCTCGTTTAGAAGATTGTGCCCACTTTCCTCTGCTTGCCTCGCAGCAGTCTCAACAGAAATGCCAATGTCACCCAACATGAGCTGCGTGAAGAAAAATTCATGTCAAGATTTGTACCTGATATAGGTTAATAGTTATGTATTAAGGTATTATAATGGGAAGATCAAGCTCGGGTATGTGTTGGGACATAGAAAGAACAGCATTTGCGTAATCCTCATCCCTCCAGTCTTTGTTAAGTTTGCGAATGAAATCATTGTCGCAAAAAAAGTATGGATAACTCAACCTTTTCAAAACATTCAACATCACTAATAGCAGGATCTCTCGTTTTATAGTCTGAATCTTTTAAACTGTCAAAAGCTAAGTTCATCACCTTTGGAACATTTAGACGGAGCATTTCTGCAAAACCCTGAAACATTTGGTGAACAAATAAAAATCAATAGAAAAAGATTTACTGCAACGATAATGAAGAGGTTTAGCATCCTGACACTTACAATGTGAAGCACAACATGAGCAGATTGTTGAGAATTGGATTAGCAATATGATTGAGTGAAAGGTGATAGTGCAGAAGAGACAGAACTTATTTCCTAGAGTAGTCGAGACAATGGTCGGGTGAAACTTGATAAAAGACCGACCAAAACAATACATGGTGAATCCTCTCTTCCTGCGACATGTCATTGTCTTGACATGAACTGGAGATGCTTTATAAGGGCAGTTACGAGACACACTTCTCCATGTAAACTGAGCCAAGTGATACAAATCAAACACTCCATTTGAAGTTAGTAATTAAGTATTATTTCCAAGGTCAATCATTTGGATGAGCCAAGTTCTTGGAAAGTGATCAGCTTTTTGGAAGATCGGTAAAACTAAGTCTTTGAACAACTCTTCTAAAAGCTTAAGCTGTGTACAAGTTATAACTAATGTTTTCACGGACAAACTCAAAATCATGTTTGAGTGCTTCATATTGCCTACCTTAGAGACCTTTGCTGAGATTGGGCAGATATTGCAGCAATACTTTCCCTCCTAAAAAGGAGATTTGAACCTGATGCACAGCCAGGGAATTTACTTTTACAGAAATCATTAAATGCCATGAAGAAATAAACTAATCACTTAAATAACCCCCCCCCCACCACCACCACCACCCACTTTCAACAGAAGGCTAACGGAACTTGTGAAACCATTGCCTAGAACTATAACAAAATCATCAATATAAGTTTTCCTATGACCAGAATTATTCATTATGCTCTTATATGGGCACGCTGTTTGACATGATGAAGCCTCGAACAAACATGTGAAGTTAGTTTTACGCATTTATTAAATGAGGCTGATCAGATCAGCCAGTAAGAAATAAGAATGCGTCGTTGCTTGAGGTAAATTTTTAAACCTAGAAATATATGACTATGAAGTCTACAATCATGCTACTATATTTCACTCAACCAGTCCATCTTTTCTTTTAATACTCAATCCCTCCAAAAAAATGTCCAATTTGACAACCTAAACTTTTTTAAACCTACCATAAATTTGGTTTTTCTAAAATTTCTTTTAAATTGCACCGTTATATATTCTCCGAATGTCTCATTGAATAATTATCTTATACTCCCTCTGTCCCCCACTTTTTGGTTGTTAACTTGAGTCGACTTTGAGCAATAATATAGGTTAGTTTTAACTATCCTGAAAATCTAACACTTGTTATAGACTAGTAAAAGCCCGTGTCCGAGGACACGTTTTTTTTTTTAATTTAAAAAAAAATAAAAAATTTAAAGGGCAAAATGGGAAAGGAACAACTTAGTGAGGGCAAAATGGGAAAAAACCCATTTGGAACTATTCATTGTACTGTTCACCCTTGTTTCCATTTACTCCCTCCGTGTCACGTGAATGGACACCAATAAAATGGGCACAATAACTAAGAAAAAGTACTATTCCCTCCACTCATTCTCTCTCCTACATTATTTTAATACTCACAACACCATTATAATTTACTATTCCCTCCACTCATTCTCTCTCCTATTTTACTATTACACACAACATTCTTTCCATTTTGGACAGTCTCCAATCACGTGAGACGACCCAAAAAGGAAATAAGTCTCCATTCACGTGACACGGAGGGAGTATACTATAGATAGTATTAGCAATAGTACATCAATAACAAGTTTTAGATTTCCATCAGCATAGTTAAAACTAACTTAAATTATTGCCCAAAGTTATTCGAGTTAACAGGCACGAATCCAGGATTTGGAACCGCGTGGGCTTGGTATTTAAAAAATATTGTAAACAATAATAACAGTGAAAAATATTTCATATAAAAAAAAAAGTTCCATATAGTGGGTGACTTAGGTAAAAAAAAAAAAAAAGCTAGATCCGCCCTAGTTAACAACCAAAAAGTGGGAAGAACATTTTGGGTCAGAGTGAGTAAGTCAAAAGGAATCAAAAAACTTTAAGATATTAATATGAAACTTCAATTTTTGAATGACAGCAATAAAACATTAGCTCGTAATCATATTCAGGAAAAAAACTACAAATGCACAAGGACAACATTTCAGCTAATATACTACTCCCTCCGTCCCAAAATGTTTGTCCCATTTGACTTTTTTGTTGAACTTTGACCACAAATTTATGAGAGATTAATCATGTTCATGAAATTCTAAAAGTTGTTGTCGATAATATTATTAACGGTGAATCAATATGAATTTTTAGAATTTCATTAACATAATTAAATTGTCATATATTTGTGGTCAAAGTTCAACAAAAAAATTTGGGATGGAGGGAGTACATATATTTGACAGTAGAGAAATAAGAAAGCGAGCGAGAGAGAAGAACCATAATTTCAGGATCATCAGGCAACTGTTCTTCAATGCCAATCGTAACCTCAAGCCCTAACTCCTCCCTCGTCTTTTCTTCAAAATGGGCGGTGGGTATTTGGAAACGGAAGCAATTGAAAAGTAAAAAAAGGGAAGGTTGAAAATATAAATTTCGTTTGTGTTTGTATGCATTATATTGATTTTGAATTCAATAAATATTTAAATTTTATAGAATTTAAATAATTTAAAATTTGTTTTTAAAATTATAGCATTTTCATTGTTTGGATAATGTGTGGAATTCAATTATAATTATACATTATACTTAAAATAAAATAAAAGTTCAATAATAAGTCAAGTATCTAGTTTAGTCTAGTGATATATGGTTGTTAGTTATTATAAATAACAAGGGTTCAAACCTTGCTAAAAAAAAGTATAAATAAAAAAAGTATAAAAAAATTATATTTTTAAAATAAATAGTATATAGTGGTGGTGGTTAATGGCGGCGGTAGGTGGCAGCCGGTGGAGGTAGTTAGAGGCGGTGATTTCCTGAAGCGGCAGTGGTGGCCGAAGGCAGCGGCGGTGGCCGGAGGTGTTGGCGGCAGCGGGAGGTGGTTGTAGGCGGTGGCAGCGACGGTAAGTGGCTGTAGGCGGCGGTGGTGGTTATCGGAGGTGTTGACGATGGCGGCGGTTGCCGGAGGTGTTGGCGGCGGCAATGGTGGTTGTAGGCGGTGGCGGCGGTTGCCGGAGGTGTTGGCGGCGACGGGAGGTGCACAAATGGTGGTGGTTGAAAGTTGTTGTGCTGGTGGTAAAAAGAATGTAAGTTGTTATTAATTGATCAAAATTTAGAATTTAAATTATTAGAATTTAAGATGAAATTAGTTTCGTGAAATTGAGTGATTTAAAATTTCAATACATTTCTAATTTCAAATTTTAGTTGTGTTTTCAAACAATAAAATTGATTTTAAAGGCCCCAATTCCAATTTCAAACTATAGAATTGGGGTATCCAAACATACCCTAAAAACATTCAAGGGGGACTATCTTCAATTTTTTTCCTTACGTTTACTCGCATCTATTATCACAAAATGGCATATGCAATTTTTTCCTACTCAACTCATTTATAAATAATCGAGTTAAAGAGTAGAGGGTTACTGAAATGCCCAAGCAATGTTCCAACCCAAATCTATCATGTAGAACCCACCAATGTTAACAAAGAACAAACTCAAATTATTATTAATGTAAATATGGCAGCCCTTGTAGGCAAATTGGTCATTAGGAAATAGAGTGAAATATAGGGCTACAACCCATTCCATAGTTGTCAATTTCGTATCGGTAAATAAATGTACCGGTTTGCTCACTGAAACGGTACGTATCGATATTGAAATATATTGATGTACCGTATCTGGTTTACCGTACTTTTTTTTTTAAATCATTTATAATATATTGACATGTTTAACAGTTATTTAATACATTATATTTTTTTCATAATCCAATAAAAAACATTTTTCATATAAATTTAATAAAATAAAATTTATGATTAAAGTCAAAACTTGTAAAATATTTTTTTTAAAGAATCTTTTAAAATTTAAGAAATATTTTTTTTTCGTTTCGCCGAATCGGTGTGTTTTATCCGGTACGATCCAATTCACGGCGGTAGGACCGGTACAGTCCGGTTCATACCGGTGAATAAAACGGAACGATGCATTACATGTTCTGCACCGATTTTTTACCAAAACGATATGTACCGACCGGTACGAACCATTACGGGACGGGATTGACAACTATGATCTCTCCTGTAAATACAAGGATATTACTAAGCTCGGATTCACTCTCACTCTCTTCCTCCCAAAAATCCTATATTTCTCTAAATGTTCTTCAATATGTTGGAAATGGATAACGGAAAGTTAAGTTTAACTTAACGTTGATCTAGTTTCTAACGGAAGTTCGTTATGTGTTAACGGAACTAGTTACAAATGGTAATCTACATCTGTTGTAGATTATATATAACTCATTTAATGTCTCAAAACCATTTAGGGTGAATGAGAATTAATGATAAAGTCTTTTGTAACTTAACAAGAGTTAAATATTGGGTCAAAGTTTGATTTGGGTTGGTCCCAAAATTGGGGTGGACTTGTTGTGGCTAAAGGGCTGACGAGCAGGCTGAAGAAGTGTTTGCACGGCCGTGCACGTGTCTAGGACACGGCCGTGCACCGTGCCTTGGCTTGCCACTCGACCGTGCTGAGCCTTGAACTCGACCGTGCATATTGCCTTGCACGGCCGTGCAGTTCATTGGACACGGCCGTGCAAATGCTGTTATACCCGAAAAGTTGTGACTTTTCAAGGGAAAAGCCACCAAACCCTTTGACTCTCTTTATATACTTCCCCTCCGAATTTCAATAATACACAGTATTCTGACCCTTCCTACCCTCTAGTAAGATAGATTAACATACCCAAATCATTGCATATTGTTGCATTAAATCCTTCAAAGTCCAAAGTTCCAAACATTGTGTTGTTCGCTAGAGTATTTGATTTGGAGTGCTCCTATCATTTACTTATAAGTCGTTTTATCTTACTAGAAGATTGCCATATAAACCGTAAGCACATGTGCGGGGCAATAACTTCTTACGGAGATTGTATTAAATACAAGACTCGACTTGAATCCTTTTATTTCCAAATCTCCGTTATCTTTTTCTGTTAAGTTTCTAGTTAAGTTCTTGAGAAGCCTACACAATTGTCCAACAATCGTAAGAAGTTATCTACGCTTCTTCAAGATCTTCAAGATGGCAAACGAGAAAGACTCCACAGAATCAAGTCAAGGGAATGTGACGCCTCCTTCTCAAGGTGACGCTACGTTCAATAATGTTACACCGTCTCACCCGGTTCATGGTAAGAAACCTCCTTCCCGTACAACCTCAAGGGTTGCACCTCTTAATGCTCTCCCTCCGTCTCATGTGTTCGTACATGCGGAAAGACTGGGTATTCTTACCGGGATGAACTTTAAAAGGTGGCAACAGAAAATGTTGGTCTATTTGACAACATTAAAATTGGTGCATTTTCTTTGGGAATATCCACCATTGATATCCAACGAGGATGAATCTAAAGCAAAGAATGACTTGGATACATGGAATCACGGTGATTTCTTGTGTCGCAATTACATTTTTAGTGGCTTGGATTATGCACAATACAAGGTGTGTTGTGGCATAAAGACCGCGAGAGAATTTTGGGATTTTCTCGAGATGCACAATACTATGTGTATTGTGACTAAAAGACCGAAAGTGAACTTGGTGGAAACAAGTGCCGAAACAAGAGAAAGAACACCGGAAAGTGAAGAGGACCACCAAGAAGGTTAAAGGTAGTTGTTTTAATTGCGTGCAAACCCGGCATATGGCTAGGGAATGTCGACATCCTAGAATCAACAACCAAGATGGAAACCCTCTTCAAGCCAATGTGAATGAAGATAGAAATGTTCCATTGGACTTTGATCAACTTAGCCTAGGGGCATAAGATTGAATTGACCAAAAGTGGTTGTTTGTGTTAGTAAAAGGTACCTTGTTGAAGGACTCCTTAAATTGTAATTGTTTATCCGCCTAAGTGCGAAGAATAAAATTTCAGATTTTATTTACTTGGTTTGAAGTGTTCCAATTGTTATGGCGTGTTCATTTAGGTCGTGTAAATTTAAATTCACTAAGTCGACGAGTTAATTTAAAATTACTACCTAAGATGAAGTTGATTCGCAAATCAATTGTGATTTCTTTTGTAGAAATCAGTTCAAACCAGAGATAGTAAATAGATAGTTCTTTACTTCTATTTATGATTGCATTTGATAATGCAAAGTTCATCTTTTGGAATAGTAAAACCTTAAAGTTTTAAGTAAACAATAAGGTTTGTGATTCATCTTAATTAGCAATTAAGAGTTTCGAAGTGATAGAGGTGGTTAGTATGTAGTACCGTTTGAAAAATAATTGTTGGGACGCTGACACTTATTTATCAAACGAATGCTTCTTACACACTAAAATCAATTGAAAAAAAAAAAAGGAAGATAGAACTTTTAAGGAGATGGTGAACTCCTTATTGATAAGTTCCGTCTTATGTGGGTATACCTAGCAAAGGTAGAAATATCTAAACCTAAAGAGGTTAAGATAGGACCCAAAACCATGGATTACGTTTCCATTGGATATGCAAACTAACAGTATTGCATATAGATTTGTGACGAACAAATTTGAAATGAAAAATGCAGTATTCTTCAAACGAGTTTCCTTACGGGGAAAAATGGTTGAAGAGACCTCACTTAAACATAGATATGACTATGTCGTCGGTTCATCTCAAGGAAATGAAAGACATTGTAGATAACTTGGTTATTACAATTAAATGACTCCACATAAAAGAAAATATTAAATATGAATTAGGACATTCATAAAATATTTGATATGTGGAGGTACACCTCAAGTGTGGGGTACAAGCTAAATACATTAGTTCTATTGATATGAACTTCTAGTATTAACAAACCGTTAAACTGTTAATGATTAAAAGAATGGATCATCATATATGTGAAAGTTATTTGATGATAAAAACTCCTAACGAATTTGAAGTATTCGTAAGTCGTTTTATAAATACCTAAACTGGGGCTATTCGGCTAAAGTAGAAATACTTAAGCAAGACATGTTATATTCTTTGAGAATATACTTCCTTGAAATGATAGGAAATGCATAAATTTTAATAAGAAAATTTATAGAAACGGTGGTGGTCTTCTTAATAAGAAGAAAAACCAAGATACAAATTGAAGGACAAATGCATCCTATTCTATTTTGGAAGATGGTTGATCTTCCTATGCGAACCGTTGGGTTGCAAAAACTAGATGTACCAAGGATGAAACCTTCAAATATTAGACTACAAACGGTCCATCTCAAGTGGAAGATGAAGGACTTAGACGTAGTAAAAGGGCAAGAGTGGAAAAGTCTTTTGGTCCCGATTTTCTATCATTTATGTTGGAAAACGAATCAAGAATCGTTAAGGAAGCATTATCTCGGTCCGGATAGTTCGTTCTGGAAAGAGGCTATTAACAATGAGATAAATATTCATAATGCTTAATAATACTTGGGAATTGGTAGATCTCCCTCCAAGTTGCAAACCATTAGGTTGCAATTGGATTCTTAAAAAGAAAGTATAAAGCCTATGGATCTGTTGATAAGTAGAAAGCCGTGATAGTTGTCAAAAGGACATTATGATTCATGCAAGATTATCCAAAATGACACAACAGAGCGTTCTATGTCGCACAACCGTGTTGGATCTACTTGTGTATTCATATGGACTAAACAAGCAACTAAACAGTGGCATAAGAAGTTCGATAGAACTATGTTATCAAATGGATTCAAGATTAATGAATGTGACAAATGTGTCTACATACATTAAAAGAACATCTGAATCATTTGTTAATAGTCTGTCCTTACGTGGATAACAATGGTAGTCATGAATTGATCATGAATATCAAAGACATGTTAAAACAGAACTTTGACATGAAAGATATGGGATTAGCCGATGTCATATTAGAAATAAAGATTTCTAGAACATCAGAAGGATTGTCCTATCACAATTCCATTATCTTGAAAAGAAAGTACTTCGAATGTTCAAATAGATTCTTGAGAGGTATTCTCTGTAAAGTAGATTCCTGGAAAGTAGACTCTAAGGAGGTCAAACCACTTAGAGATACTGAATATTTGGGAAGTCGAAACGGTACAATGATAATAACCACTTGAAGAAACTGACCGATAGAAGAATTTGATCACTCGAAGGGACTGATCATTCTAGATAGACTAAAGGTCTAATTGTAATTATAATCAATCACCGGAATAGTATAATCATAGTGCTTGGTGTACTTAAAGATATACTTATGATTAAAGATTACAATTTCTATGTAAGTTGAATGGTGTTGGAAGATATTCCTTCGTGGAATAAGCTTGTGTCTACATGACCTAAGGCATTGTGACGACAATGAAAAATAGGAAAAGGTGTAGAACGTCATGGTAAGTCTAGACATAATGGTCTTATACACACTACCATAGTACAATTGATCTCAAAATGCGACTGTCACAACTAGCCATGTGAAGTCAAAATCGGATCCGTCTACCTAAGGGTAGTAATAAAGATCAACCGTATAAACCGTTAAGGGAATGGGTTTAAAAACCCACAACAAAAGAACTTATAGCGGACACTCAACCTTGAGAAATGGAGATCCTGTGCCATTGGTTCAATGAGACAACTAAGTTATAAGTTCTAGTAGAGTTACTTGGAAACAACAACTCGGTTTATTAACCTAGAGATGTTGAATACTCATTCCCAGAACGTCCAAGTACTAGCACATGCAGCAGTGGTGAGGATAAGTTGAGAAAACTTTTAATGATTTCTATACCTACGGGTGGAGTAGTGCATGATACTCCTTATAGTGAGAATCACCTATATAAAGCGAGAGGTAATAAGGCCGCCTCTAAATGAACGCTTATGAATGAGATACGATCCAGGGCCAAAATGGACAAAAACGTGAGAACAACAATTGTTAGAGCCATTTATTATGTGAATATTATTGTCTTGATATACACCCGACCATCTGGTTCAAAGCGACTCGCTACCAAATGGCTAGTATATCCGATAATATTTCACTAGGGAAGATTCAAGGCCACAAGCTATCTATCCCGATGTAATAATAGTTCGCCGGAACTTTGGACGAAATTGCATACATGCATTAATTGTCATTCATGTGGGGGATTGTTGGAAATGGATAACGGAAAGTTAAGTTTAACTTAACGTTGATCTAGTTTCTAACGGAAGTTCGTTATGTGTTAACGGAACTAGTTACAAATGGTAATCTACATCTGTTGTAGATTATATATAACTCATTTAATGTCTCAAAACCATTTAGGGTGAATGAGAATTAATGATAAAGTCTTTTGTAACTTAACAAGAGTTAAATATTGGGTCAAAGTTTGATTTGGGTTGGTCCCAAAATTGGGGTGGACTTGTTGTGGCTAAAGGGCTGACGAGCGAGCGGGCGAAGAAGTGTTTGCACGGCCGTGCACGTGTCTAGGACACGGCCGTGCACCGTGCCTTGGCTTGCCACTCGGCCGTCTTGAGCCTTGAACTCGGCCGTGCATATTGCCTTGCACGGCCGTGCGGTTCATTGGACACACGGCCGTGCAAATCTTTGTTATACCGAAAAGTTGTGACTTTTCAAGGGAAAAGCCACCAAACCCTTTGACTCTCTTTATATACTTCCCCTCCGAATTTCAATAATACACAGTATTCTGACCCTTCCTACCCTCTAGTAAGATAGATTAACATACCCAAATCATTGCATATTGTTGCATTAAATCCTTCAAAGTCCAAAGTTCCAAACATTGTGTTGTTCGCTAGAGTATTTGATTTGGAGTGCTCCTATCATTTACTTATAAGTCGTTTTATCTTACTAGAAGATTGCCATATAAACCGTAAGCACTGTGCGGCAATAACTTCTTACGGAGATTGTATTAAATACAAGACTCGACTTGAATCCTTTTATTTCCAAATCTCCGTTATCTTTTTCTGTTAAGTTTCTAGTTAAGTTCTTGAGAAGCCTACACAATTGTCCAACACAATATTATACACTAATAAAAATGGATTGATGATTCTCATATTAGAGAATTTTCGAGGAACCACACCCCACCCCTAGATGCATTGTTTTGTAGATTGATATTGAAGATCCCAATCCGTGTACAACCATGTATCTAATGTAGCTTGGATACCCTCGATAAGTGATTTTTTGGTGGCATCACATTTAAATGGTATTATTCTCTTCATACTCTCTCCCTTCGTCCTCTAATAAATGTCACATTTGACTTGTCAATATTTTTAAGGATTTTGATTAACTTGTTTGTGCATTACAATAATTATATAATGGTAAAATTGCATTACAAATATTTCCTTATTTAAAATAAATGCGACATTTATTTTGCAATATACCAAAAAGGAAAGTACTATATTTATCCTGAAAGTATACGGTAGATATGCCTATTATATTTTTTACTATGATTGTTGATGCATTTCTCTTCCACTTTGAGTTTGACAGGAAGGGAAAGTGGTTGTCGGTGCATACAGGGTCCGGGTGAAGGGAATATAGATATGTGCCCACAAGTGAATTATGTAAAATTCAATTTTTTTAAACATACTGGTACATGCCCGTGTTCAAGGATACGATTTTTTTTTTTTTAATTTTTTTTAAGGGCAAAATGGAAAAGAGACAAATGTATGAGAGCAAAATGGAAAAAAACCCATTTGAAACAATTCATTCAACTGTTCACAATTCTACCATTTACTATAGATGTCATTCATGTTGGAAATTAAATTATAGCACCACATATTAAACAAACAATTTAATCAACAGTAGGGGATTTATTGATCAAGTCAAGAGCGTACCAATAAGCCAATAGCAAAACCGAAAGCAATGGAACAAGATCAGGAAAACAGACAGAAACAATAAAACAAACGATTAGAAAACTTATCGTGATTTGATCGAGTCGCCTTAGGAAGACTGTCCTAAGAGAAAATATTGCCCCCAATTGGTGCAACTTAGGTACATGCAAATTTCTTCGAGGATAAAACGATCACGGATTACGTACCACAAAGCAGCACACAGGTAGGTAATCACCGGCGGTCCTATCTCAGTCGCCTTGAATCTCACGAACTAATCTCTATGAACATGGAGTGATTGAATAGTGAAAGAAAGCAAGAGAATAGTGTTTCTCTTCAATCTCTTGTATCATTCACGGCTGGAGGAAGAAGACATTAAATACATGTGGTAATTTTAGGATTTTGTCACAGCAATTCGGCCCAGGAAGTCACTAAGCCCGTCACGAGCGCGGCCGCTCTGGAAGCATGCGCGATCGCGCTAGTCGACAGTAACTTATGGTGAGATCTCGACTCACCAGCACGGCCGCCCTAGGCCTCAGCGCGATCGCCCTCCTGGCAGAAGTTGCGACGTGATTTTACCCTTGCCCAAATTCAGTTCAAGTTCAGTGACGCTCCAAGGTCATATGCTATGAACTTCATACCACATATATCAAAAATCCAACAATCCCCCACAAGTTCATAGAAATATGACGTGTACAGATTGTCCATTGTAATGCTTTCAGTAATGGTACCTTCCGGCTTGAACCACTACCTATGTTATCCAACGCAAACCTCCATAGGATCAGATGAACGGGTGTCTTGAATCTGATGCCTTTGGATGTAGAGGCCTTTGCTGGTAACAAACACGACAAAAGCTATGATAGGCCCTCTATCGAACACTTGACGCTTATAAGCCATACGTCCCGATCCTCTATCATGAGTGCTTTCAAGGAATAACCCGAATTCCTCTAATTGCGGCCAACAATAACACTCACTTAGTCCGGGCATCTCAGAAGATGTACTGCTAACATCTTGTCTAAAAGACTTGATCCCATTCAAAATTTCAAACTTTTACTTTATTAGCAGCAACGAGCACCTCTAGGCTATTCAGGGGATAGACTCAGACATGTAACATGTCAATCTATTATTAGGTGCTCCGACTCACCCCACAGCTTGTTATTACCACATTGAATCTTCTTTATGGGATCTCCACTCAGGTAGATTGGGTTGCTTCCGTTTGAATCGAGACGGGGTTCGGACCCATCCCGAACCTAGATTTTTGAACTAGAGCAAATTCTAGCCCTTTGGTTAAAGGATCAGGTTTGTGTTATCCTTGGTACCAACATAATCAACAAATTTATCACCTTCCGAGACACAAGATCCCTTATAGATTTTAATCTAATTTGGATGTGTCTCCTAATTTCTACGATTGTACTTAACACTTTTCGCTTTCTCAATTGTGGCAGTGTTGTCACAATGTACAGAGATAACGGGCATTGGCTTACCGACCATGGACAACTCGTACATAAGTCCTCGAAGCCATTCAGCCTTCCAATCCGGTAGTGTCAAGGGCAACTAATTCGGCCTCAAATGTAGACCTAGACAACAAGAGTTTGTTTGGTCGACCTCCAGCGACCGCAGCCTCCGCCTAAGGTGAAAACATACTCCCGCATGTGCCCATAACTCTCGGAGTTAAAGGCAATCCAGCTAGCATCACTATATCCTTCAAGAACAGAAGGGTATCTACCGTAATGCAGCCCAAGGGAAATTGTTCCCTTCAAGTACTTGAGAACTCTATCAAGAGCTTCCCAATGTGCTTTATTTGGACATTGAGTATATCTAGCCAACCTAGTAACCGAATAGGATATATCCGGTCTAGTACAATTGGCAAGATACATCAAACTTCCAATAATTTGAGAATATCTCAACTGAGCCATCGGTACTCCACTTTCATTCTTAGTAAGTGCAGCTGAAGGATCATATGGAGTCGTAGCTACTTTGCAATTCTTATAACCAAATTTCTCAATTACACTTTCAGTATAATGAGATTGCGATATGGTTATGCCACTAGTTGAACGAGTCAACTTAAGGCCAAGAATCATACTAGCTACTCCCATATCCTTCATCTCAAACTTACTTTTCAAGAATTCCTTAGAAGTATTAATTATCCTCATATCCGTTCCAAACAACAGAATATCATCGACATACAGACATAAGACAATACTACTATCACCAATACTTTTGCTATAAACACACTTATCAAACTCATTAGTAACGAAGCCAAACGATGAGACAATTTTATCAAATTTCTCATGCCACTGCTTAGGGGCTTGTTTAAGTCCATATAAGGACTTAACAAGTTTACAAACCTTTCTCTCATTGCCAGAGGCCTCAAAACCTTCAGGTTGATCCATATAAATTTCTTCCTCTAGATCGCCATGCAAGAAAGCAGTCTTAACATCCATCTGATGGATAGGAAGATCATATACAGAGGCCAATGCTATAAGCATTCGGATTGTAGTCATTCTAGCAACTGGCGAATAGGTATCGAAATAGTCTATTCCCTCCATTTGCTTGAATCCCCTAGCCACTAACCTAGCCTTAAACTTGTCAACGGTTCCATCCGGTTTCAATTTCCTTTTGAAGACCCACTTACATCCTATCGTGCTACAACCAGGAGGGAGATCGACCAATTCCCATGTCCCATTAGAGACAATAGAATCCATCTCACTCTTAACAGCATCCTTCCACTGCTTGGCATCAGAATTAGCCATAGCAGCTTTGAAGGTTAGAGGATCACCCTCGACATTGTAAGTGATGAAATCACTTCCATAGTCCTTGGTGGTCCTTGCCCGTTTGCTCCTTCTTGGTTCAATCTCATCGTCAGAATGAGTTGCACTGGAATCAACCCCCACATTTGTCATCTCCTCTACTTGAGCAGGAATGGAATTAGTGGTTGGGTTAGATTCCTTAGGAAGTCCGTCTTTCATAGGAAACACATCTTCAAAGAATGTTGCATCACGTAACTCAACTATAGAGTTCACATCTATGCCAGAAATTTTAGATTTTATAATAAGAAATCTCAATGCATAACTTGTTTCAGAATAACCTATAAAGATATCATCAACAGTTTTAGGCCCAAGCTTTTTCCTTTTGTGTGCAGGTACAAGTACCTTTGCAAGGCACCCCCACACTTTTAAGTGTTTCAGGCTTGCCTGTCGACCTCTCCAAAGTTCAAACGGACTTTCCTTTCTATGTTTAGGAGGGACTCTATTCAGAATATGGCAAGCCGTATTCAAAGCCTCTCCCCACATATTTTTGGGCAGTCCAGAACTTATGAGTAAACTGTTAATCATATCAGTAAGGGTTCTATTCTTACGTTCAGCGACACCATTAGATTGAGGGGTATAGGGAGGAGTCTCTTCATGTACAATTCCGTTTTCTTGGCAATAATACATGAAGGGGTTAGACTCATATTCACCTCCTCTATCAGACCTTAACCGGTTAAGTTTCTTGCCAGTTTGTGTTTCTGCTTCATTCTTAAATATAATGAATTTATCTAATGCTTCATCCTTAGAATTAAGCAAGAACACATAACAGTATCTACTAGCATCATCAATAAAGGTGAGAAAATATTTCTTTTTGTCTTTGGTCAACACGCCATTAAATTCACAAATATCAATATGAACTAAATCTAGAATTTCAGAATTTCTCACAGCCGACTTAAACAGACCTTTTGTAGATTTAGCTTCAACACATACATGACACTTATAATTTTTATCAATATCATGTTTAGGAATAATATCTAAATTCATCATTCTTTTCACAGAATCATAATTAATATGTCCTAAACGACCATGCCAAACATTTGAAGATTCAATGGAATAAGAAACAGGATAATCAATAGAACTAAAATTATTGTGCGAACAAACATCAGTTTCAACTCTAATTTTAAATAAACCATCCGAAGAATAACCTTTCCCCACAAAACTACCAGAATCCAAAATTATGACCTTATTACATTTAAATGAAATTTCAAATCCTTCCCTAACTAAACTAGAACCACTAATAATGTTGCGACGAATATCAGGAACGTGATACACTCGATGCAAGGTAAGAATGCGCCCATTAGGAAACTTCAGGTCCACGCGTCCAGTCCCAAGCACCTTTGCAGCACTAGAGTTTCCCATTGTCACTGATATACCACGCTCAGGCTGATAAGACACAAATAGCAATTTATCAGCACAAACGTGCACATTTGCCCCAGTGTCAACTAGCCACTCGTTGGGTTCATAGACAGTAAAGATTTCAGGATAAGAAGTTACATACTTTGTAACATTGCAGTCGGAGCGTCAACTCCAGGTGCGTCGAGTCGGGATCATCATAATCCTTCGAACCCAACACCATGTTGACAGCGGGATGGTCATCGCCAGAGCCTTGTGGTCCTTTTCCTTTCTTGGACGGGCAGTCCCTAGAAAAGTGTCCACCTTCTCCACAATTCCAGCAGTTCAGTTTTGCTTTTGGCTTCTTAAAGTTATTTTTCTTAACTTTAATCTTATCATGGTTTTCTTTATCCTTAGAGTGAGTTTTCACAGCTTTTCCTTTAAACTTGCTTTTACCAGTTACCATATTAGCAGCAGCCTTCACAGGTACGCTCGGTTGGTTACCATTATGCACCTCCTGAATCGCAATTGCATTCATCAGCTCATTGAGTGTCAAGTTTCCAGTACGATGCTTGAGGGTCATACCGAATTCCCCCCAAGATCGAGGAAACTTCTCAATAATAGCCATGACAGCGAACTTATCAGGAAGTCCCATGTCAGCATCCTTGAGCGATTGCAAAATGATTTGGAGTTCGTGCACTTGGTCGGTAACCGACTTTCCCCACTCATGCGATAATTCAGGAACTTACCCACTTGGTACTTTTCCACACCGGAGTCATCGGTGCTGTACTTCGTGGAAAGCGATTCCCACAGTGATGCAGCAGTGAGAGGAGCAGAGCAATAAACATCAAAGAGTGCATTCGACAAAGCTGACAGAATGCATCCTCGAACAACATCATCCTGCTCCTTCCACAGTTTAACAGCAGTCACACTAACTGGATCATCGGCTTTCAGAGCGGGACATATAGATGTCAGCATACCAGACATGTCCTTAATTGACAGCCATATCTTCATGCGTTCAGACCAACGCTTGAAATTCTTTCCAACGAACTTCTTCGGAAGATCTGAGGTGTCAACTAGGGACTTAAAGGGAGAACTAGAGGTACTACCAGACATGATCAAATAAAACTATTTTCTCTTAGACTGTTGGAAATTAAATTATAGCACCACAGATTAAACAAACAATTTAATCAACAGTAGGAGATTTATTCATCAAGTCAAGATCGTACCAATAAGCCAATAGCAAAACCGAAAGCAATGGAACAGAATCAGGAAAACAGACAGAAACAATAAAACAAATGATTAGAAAACTTATCGTGATTTGATCGAGTCGCCTTAGGTATACTGTCCTAAGAGAAAATATTGCCCCCAATTGGTGCAACTCAGGTACAGGCAAATTTCTCCGAGGATAAAACGATCACGAATTACGTACCACAAAGCAGCAAACGGGTAGGTAATCACCGGCGGTCCTATCTCAGTCGCCTTGAATCTCACGAACTAATCTCTATGAACAGGGAGTGATTGAATAGTGAAAGAAAGCAAGAGAATAGTGTTTCTCTTCAATCTCTCGTATCATTCACGGCTGGAGGAAGAAGACATTAAATACATGTGGTAATTTTAGGGTTTTGTCACAGCAATTCGGCCAAGGAAGTCACTAAGCCCGTCACGAGCGCGGCCGCTCTGGAAGCATGCGCGACCGCGCTAGTCGACAGTAACTTATGGTGAGATCTCGGCTCACCAGCGCGGCCGCCCTAGGCCTCAGCGCGGTCGCCCTCCTGGCAGAAGTTGCGACGTGATTTTACCCTTGCCCAAATTCAGTTCAAGCTCAGTGACGCTCCAAGGTCATATGCTATGAACTTCATACCACATATATCAAAAATCCAACAATTCACTCCTTACTTTTGAACGTGAAGATAAAAATGGTAACCAACATTCGGCAACCTCATATTGAATCTGATCACCCTGATTTTAAATCTGAATTTGATTAGATACCTATGACTGGGTTCATTTTACTCCCCCGTCCAATATAAATGTCGCAATTTCATTTTTAATCTGTCCAAAAATAAATGTCGCGTTTCTAAATATTGAAATAATTCGTATTTTACCACTGACAATAACAAATCATATGGGCGTTTTGGTTCTTTGAAAGGAGTATGTTAATATCTAAGCATGATATACATTGTTGATGCCCTTTCTATCACCTTAAGGTTTTAGAAGAGTTGGTTACTTAACCACCTTAAGATTTTAAAAAATTTGGTTACTTAACATGGTATCAGAGATGGTCATTTTATTTTGACCCAATTGCACTCAGACTTTATCAGTCTTTCTCAATGCACAAAGATGGTCATTTTATTTATGGGTTTGCCGCTATCGGAGTCTACCTTTGGCCTTTGGCCAAAGACGCCAATCCTTGTTGGCCAATGGGGCAGTCATGATTCAGTAAATGAATGGAATTATGCGCCAAATAGTCTGCTAACTAATATACTCCCTCCGTCCAGCTAGTAATCGCACTGTTACTGTTTGCGCGGGGATTAAGAAAAAAAATAATAATATAAATGTTGTGAGTGAAAAAGTAAAATAGGAGAGAGAATGAGTGGAGGGAATAGTAAATTATAATGGTGTTGTGAGTATTAAAATAATGTAGGAGAGAGAATGAGTGAAGGGAATAGTAAAGATTCTTTGCCATTTTAAAAAGTGTGCGATTTGTAATGGAACGCCCAAAATAGAAAGTGTGCGATTTGTAGCGGGACAGAGGGAGAGGGAGTACGTATTACTCATAATGATAATGATGATGCTATTTACTCCATTATCTTCACAATTAAAGATGATAATGGTAATATGGAGCATTCCCCAATGTTCGGAAGTCCGACGAAAGTAAACATGAGAAGGTCATCATCTACCTACCATTCTAGAAGAAATTAATCATGCCAGCTTATGTTGCAACATCTACAACTGAAGACATATTAATATATGCCACGTATCCCTTCTTTAATATCAAGAATTGAGATTCATTTGACCCATATGGGTTTCACGTTTAGGCAAATGAATATGAGTCAAGGACTCTAAACCCCATAGTTCACATTAATAACCCATTTTAACTCATTTGAGATGAAAATCCCATTAAAACCCAGACATTAACAGAGCAGACGGCGTTTACATCCCAATCACGATTGTTTTTCTCAAATCTCTCTCCCCAAACTAGACGGAATCCATGACTCCCTTCCTCACGCCCTCTCTCTGCCTCGCCAACCCTCGACGTCTCCATCTCCGGCCAAATCTCGTCTTGCTAATCCAACGCAACCAATCTCGTCTCCGTTGATTACTAATACTCCTTCTTGTCTTGCTAATCCAACGCAACCAATCTTTGTAAACCCTACGTCAAAGGCCATTTTAGGTCAAGGTTCTTGATTTCAATTTTCAACGCCGTTCCCGGGGATTCGCCTCGTTAAATCCTTGCCGTGAAGCTCAATTCAGATCAATTTCACCCCTCCGACAAACTCATTGGCACTCGTTTGATTTCTTCTTAAGCGATTCCTTAATTTCATTCTTTAAACCCCCAATTTATTTATTTTTTCTTCTTGAAATTGCTTTGATTTGTTGAATTCCTGTTAGGAATTTCAGATGCTAACCACGATTATTTTTAGCTTATATGTTTTTTTTTTTTTTGATTGATTTTGATATTGTTGTAAAATGACATGTTGTAGGTCCTATAACACTTTATATATACATTTGATATTGAGGAGTTTTATCTCCATTTTGGTTGAGCATTTTATTATAGCAGAAGACATATTCTAAATCCTATAATCTATGCTAAAGGACTTTTTATAGGTCTTATATCCATTTGGGATATGACATATACTCATGTTACGTAAGAAATTATTTGTTTCATTTTCTATATGTTTGCTAATGTGGTAAAGGATTTATTTCGGTTCTTATACCACTTGGTATAAGATCTTCCCACAGATTGTTTGAAGTTTTTAATGTGGTAAAAGATTAGTTTAAATGTGCTTTGTTGTCTGACTTAGTTTTGTGCCTAGTTGTGACCTGGCAACCTTATATACACAGATATAAGGCCTTTGGAAGGTCCTATAGCAACTGTTATAGGACCTGACAACATCAAATACACAGCTATAAGACCTTTAAATAGTCATATACCAAGTGGTATAGGACTTGGCAACATCATATACAAAGCTATAGGACCTTTGAATGGTCCTATAGCAAATGATATAGGACCTGGTAACATGATATACACAGCTATATCAATTGATATAGGACCATTCAAATGTGATATAGCTGTGTATATCATGTTACCAGGTCCTATATCATTTGCTATAGGACCTTTCAAAGGTAATATAGCTCTGTATACGATGTTGTCGGCCCTATACCAATTGCTATGGGACCATTCAACGGTCTTATAGCAAAGGTATATGATGTTGTCACTTGTTAAGATACATGAAACATGTCGTATGATGTTGGTTAAATAATATTGTATTTTTTGCCAATTTGCAAAAATTAAACAACTTTGTATATGATGTTGCCAGTCCTATACCAGCTGCTATAGGACCAATTAAAGGGCTTATAGCTTTGTATATTATATTGACAGGTCCTATACGAATTGCTATAGGACCATTCAAAGGTCTTATAGCTTTATATATGATGTTGCCAGGTCCTATATCAATTGCTATATGACCATTCAAAGGTCTTGTTGCTTTGTATATGATGTTGCCAGGTCCTATATCAGTTGCTATAGGACCATTCAAAGTTCTTGTTGCTTTGTATATGATGTTGCCAGGTCCTATATCAGTTGCTATAGGACCAATTAAAGGGCTTATAGATTTGTATATGATGTTGGCAGGTCCTATACCAATTGCTATAGGACTAATTAAAAGACTTATAGCTTTGTATATGATGTTGCCAGGTCCTATAGCAGTTGCTATAGGACCAATTAAGAGGCTTATAACTTTGTATATGATGTTACCAGGTCCTATACCACTTGCTATAGGACCAAATTCAAAATTCAAAATTCCAAACTCATTGTGAAGTCCAGATCAAAATACCGTGTAAACCTAAAACTCCTTTGACCTAGTCAAATATGATTTCTAAATACAAATTTTACCCCCTTTAATCAACAACACAACATTCAAATAAAATTATATAAGAACACAACTTTCAAACAGTGCATGTTGCTTTTTTGTAGATCAGCCGCTTCATCTGTAAATCAAGGTCAAATGCAATGGCCACTACTTCACGAATTCAGGCGATAGCTTCACAAATTCCGGCCAAATCAAAGAGGTTGAAAGGTTGTAGATCCAATCAAATCTGGAAAATCCGGCAATGATCAAAGTAATGTGAGGCTCGGATAAGGCTAGGGCACCGAGATAAGACAGAGAGACTATGTCTCCAGCCAGATCTGGAAGGAGACGTGAGTGGTTGATGAGGATGAGTCGCCGGAGCCTCGCCGGATTTGTCACCGGAGAAGAAGGGAGAGAGACGTGAACCAGAGAAGAAGGGAGAGAGACGTGAACTAAAGATGGGAGAGAGAAGATTGCAGGGATTAGTGTCGGCGCCGGAGAAGCTTGTTGACCAGAGAAGAAAGGGGACATTTTCACCATTTATTAATGCTGTAAACTATGAGGCCAAAATAACCGATGGACGGCAAGTTAACGGTGTTTGTTCTCAATTTGACCAGTCTTAGCATAATGGGGTTTAAAGGAATTTTAATTTGGAATAATAAAGGAGGTAGTCTTTTTTTATTTGGGTTGGGTTTTGATGGGATAATATATGGAATTTGTGGTTAAAAAGGAATTTTTCCAATGAATATCGCCTGCTATGCTAAATCATTGGATGTAGAAAATTTTGAATCTTGACAATAATGGTTCGAAATCCCTAAATAAAATATTTCTTTTTGGAAGGGGCTATTGCCACTACATGTTTTGCTTTTCCACTACATTCATTGAGATAATTTAATTTTTTGACATAATTGCCCTTCAAACCCATCCTAACTAATCAATGTTTATTTCCTCTTATTATGGTAAGATTATTTAATTTTTTTTATTTTTCATATATAATTCTTTTCATCTTTGCCAAGGAAATCAAATCCTTACTATTTTTTTATAAAATAATTATATAATTAATATGAAATAATTGTAACGAAAGAGAAATATTTATATTTCACCATATTGTTTCATACTTTTATATGTAATATATTACTAATAAATTACATAAATTTATTATTTACATTTTCATCTTGATTTTTTTCTTAATGATAAAAATGAAGATTACAAAAGTGGTGAATAAATATAGAACTTTAATTATACATTTTGAAGTATAAAACTTAAGTTTTGAATTTATAAATGATTTTTTTGGGTAGCGATAAAATATATATTATTATGCTCGTAATTAAAAAATCTTGTGAAAAACTAATTTTTAAAAACAATGGAATAACTTTTAGATGAAAAACTGAAAATTGAGAGTTTTTAGTTCCTAAAAACCTCTTATTTTTCCTAGTGTTAAGAAAAAGTAATTTCAAAAAATACTTACTCATTTGTACTAATATATTTCAAACATAAATTTATTGGTGAAACTATAAATAATTTTGAGTAGTTGAATATTCTTAAAAATATTTTATATTTTCAAGCTCACATTATTGATATTTATTTTTTAAATTGTGTCAAATATTTTTAACTATTTTTCTATAAAATATCAAATAAGAAATAAGGGATTGCATTGTAATTTGACTTTTATTTAGAGAAAATAAATATAAAAAATACAAGTATAAAATAAATAAAAAGTCAAGTTGAAAAAAACTAAATGATAATTGACTATTAGAAGTTAATTCTTCATTATCTAAGATAATTATTTCAAGTAAAAATATAATTAATTAAATAAATTATTAGTAAATGAATGGATATTTTCAAAAATATGATGTAGTGGATAAGTTAAATTTGTAATGATAATTAATTCTTCATTAGTTTCATATAAAACAGAAGGATGATTATGTCTATTACTTAAATAGGAGAGGATAATTTTGTCTTTATACACACTGTTGTAGTGGAAAAGCAAAATATGTAGTGGCAATAGTTCCTCCCTTTCTTTTTTTGGACTATATATATTTCATTTTTTTCACTATTTCTTCATGTTATATTGAAAAACAAATTGACATTGGCTTAAAGGGGGAGAAGCTCAACTACATAACTTGGTTTGTTTTCATGAGGACTAGTAAAAAGCCCGTGTTACGCACGGGTTCAGTAACTCCGAATCTTTTGGAAGATTCAGGCTTAATAAATGAAGGTCTCGTATGAAATTTAACAATACTGAGTTTAGATAGCGCATGGTTTATTTGATACCCATGAAATTTACCAAACTTTTGAGCGTTGTTGCATACTTTGTGCAAATCAAAGCCAAAGTCAATGCCGGGGTCAAGATTTTGCCAAATTTGCCTAGTAAAATTTCGACATGGCTTCGCTTGCGCGAGGGATCTTGATTTTTGGCACGAAATCGGGCTTGAATCTTACATACCCCGCGCGGGTCAAAGTTGAAGTCAATGCCGGGGTCAAGATTTTGCCAATTTTTTCTTGACGGAATTTTGGCAGAGTTTCGCTTGCGCAAGGAATCTTGACTTTTGGCATGGGCTCGGGTTTGACTTTTACGAGGGTATACAACAAGGCTATATGACAAGGTCTAGACCAAAAACCAACCAAAAAGCCACGATTTTAAAAGTGTGACACGGACTAGTGCATTGGTCGACACTGGCTGTCATGGAGAGTTTGGGATGATTTCGTGCGCGCTCGGGAGCGTCGTAACACTGTCCGTGACTGCAGCTGAACAACCATCTCGGGTTGAAGGACGTGCGTGCAAAAGTGTACAGGATATATGGTGCGCGTAGTGTGCAGCCTCCTAAAAAGTTCTTTTTTGAGTTAAAATAGAGATTTTCATGAATGTGTTTTAAAAGAATGTTTTTTTTCGGGACGGGGGGAAAATGCAACAAGTAAGCACATAAATTTTCTGGAGCCTGGCCAGACTTAGGACTGGATAGCCCCAATCTTCCAAAGCTTCCAGATTAACCTCAGAAAGTGTCCTGGTGGAACTGCAAAAGAAGTCGTCCGGCTATGATCCAGGTAGATCAAGCCGTCCGGCTGGATCCATCAGTTTTCCAGGTTCCAATTTTTTTTATTTCCAGACTGTTTCCCCGAGCATTTTTAGCAAATTTCAGCTTCAGAATGGTCCCTGTTTATCATTTTAGAGTATGCACAAACCAAATCACAAGATGCATGCAAAATAAGAAAAAGAAATACAAGCACAAAAATCGGATCCGCGGCGGAAGGCTTACCCTCGTAAACGTTTCCAATGCTTCTTATGAGAGAAGAAGTTTGGAATCATTTACATGTCCCCAGCGGAGTCGCCAAACTGTGAATGTGGGCCCATCGCGGATCTAACCATTTTTATAGGGTCGCCGTTTCACCTCAGTTTGAAGACACCGGTTTTATTAAAAAACGGTCGCCACGCCATTTTGATTTCCTCAAAACTTTGAAAAAAAGGATAAGGGTCCGGAGGTTAAGTTACTCTTTGGAAAGAACGGATCGCGTTCACCCAAAGAGCCTTGCAAAAGCATGTCTTCCTAGATCCGAAGTTTGTGCTTGTTTTGTGCGTTCGTGTGTGAGGTGTGATTTGAAAAAGGGAGGAAATGTGCCAAGTTATCTGCCGGACATATAAACTATATAAGAAGGTTATCGCTCGGGATTCCTTGGATTTGATGTATTTGAGATTTTGATCCCGTGCTCATCTTGGACTTATGATCATCATTATGTGACCTTTTTACCTTCCCGTTGGAATAATCAACCATAGTAGGCATAAAAGCCTTGGTGTATCTTAAACCAACGTTCTTCGGGGACTTGGTCATATGTGATCGAGAGAGGGACACCTTTTTTTATAGTCCAAAAATGAGACTCTTTAGAAAAAGAAGAGTCTTTGCCCATCAATCCTATATCTTGAGACGATTTGAGCTTAGTAGGGACATTTATTCTCGTCTCAAGTGATGATCAGAGATGTAGGGTCTAAGATTCATCCGCTTCTAAAAGGACTACGACTATAGCATTTTAGTGACGGAAACGATATAAAGATGAGGTCTTTACACCGATCCACACCACGGGATGCTTCAAGACCCAAAGGGAATAGGGGAAGGGATGTAAAGATTGGATCTTTATACTCATCATATGTCCTTCGTGCCTTAAAAGGCCACTAGACAATCCTTGGAGAGTGATCCAACCAAAAGGGACATGGGGGAATGACTTTGAAAGTAAAGATTGCATCTTTATGTAATAAATGTAATGAACATTATGAAAGCTAAAGACATAAATGTAATGGGAAGACCTTTGAGGCTTTCCTATGTCCTTTAAGAACCTTATGAGGTGGACAATCCTTGGAAGCTAGGTCAAGGAAGGGGGAGTGACATAATGAGAGTAAAGATAACATTTTTATGTAATAAAATGGAAGTATTTCACATCATCATGTGATGAATCCTCCTTAGAACAAGCCACTTATGGACCCTTGTTCATCCTTGGGATGGAATTCCCCATGAATCATTTGTGTAGGAGAAAGGGGGAATATGATGTTTACATGGTAAAGATGGGATCTTTATAGCAATATATCAATGTTAATGACAAGTAAAGGCAAAGCAAATGACAAGTAATAAAAAGAGCAAGGTAAGAAGAGTATTTTAAGAGGAAAGGAAGGAGGATTACTAATGGTGGTTCTCTCTATCTCCCTTGGGGATTTTCCTATGTAGGAGTGGTTTTTTATGAATTTTATGGAGGAAGGAGGTGGTTTTTGGGAGATTTAATTCTCTGGAAATTCGTGCAGTAATTTTGGCAGAGTGACAATGCTTAATTGTTGTTTTTAAATGGGTAGAGGAGGCCTCTATTTATAGGCTGCAGTGTGTTTCCTAATGAAGCCGCCCGGCATTAACCTCTTGCAAAAGAGGCCGTCCGGCGTTATCCATCGATGACTCAGCCTGCTTCTAGATTCATGCAAGGTGGCAGCTGGAAGCTTCATTCCAGCAAGGGACTGCTTGGAATTTTAATTCCTAGCAGGTCCTTCCTCCCTTGGACAGTTTGGAAAAGTTTCAGAATTTCCCCTGAACTTTAGAAAAGTTCGGGGAATTGTCGGGAAACTTAACCGGAAGGCATGAGCCAGATTTGGGTACTTACACCAGCCCCCAAATCTGTCCTCCCATGGCACCAAAGGATGAAATTGCCAACACTATCTCCAATGGTTTTGAACCTCTTTGGCACAATCAATACAAGTGCACAATGCTTACCTCTCTCTGTGGATTCCTATTCAAAATTGCCACCCTGAATTGGAAACCTACCACCAACAGGAATACCGTAACCACTGCCCATGCTGACCTGATTTATAGAAATTTTAAAGGGGTAGAGTTCAACCTTGGTGAGATAGTGTTTGGGTGTATAATGCAGTTTCCTGAGAAACAGCTTCCCTCAGATCTACCTTTTCCTTGCTTAATTTCTGGGCTATGCTTAAAACAAGGTGTAGATATCATTCAAACAGATAGGTTGTGGGAAAAAGTTAAGCTTTTTGGAATATATCCTGTGTTGGAATGCACCAAAAGAACAATTGATCTGCCTGTAGAATTTCCTGATGATCCAGTTGCTGAGCTTCATGAGGAAGAAGAAGATGATATGGCTGATGTTGGTGATGATGTGGTCACATCACCAATGCCACAGATTGACCCAGTGACTGTGTACACCGAGGATATCAAGTTTTTGGAGAAAGCTATGCTCTATGCAAGGGTACAGTTTAAAGAGATGTCCAACAGAAGGAATAGACTCTTGGCAGCTAAGGCAAGCATTTCTGATAAAAAAGGGGGAGCAAGTTCGAGCCATGAATTTGAAGACATAAGCCAAGATTTTCGTTGGGAACTTGTTCAAAAAACAAGAGAGGATATGACAAGGGAGGAGAGGGAAAAATCCCTCTGAAGCTACTGTGTTATTTTTCCTGCGTTTCAAAAACAATATTTACTTTATGTCTGTTTTTATTTTCTTAGGAACAAGTGTGGTTTCTGTTTTGTTTTAAATTGTTTTTGACATTTGCTATTTAGGGGGAGTGTTCGAACTCTCTGTTGGAAAATTAATGCTTAGTTTATGAATGCACTTGGCTTACATTTTTTTTTTTTGACCAGAAAGCAACAAATCAGGGGGAGATTGAAAGTGTGTGATGTCACACACACTTGACAAGTCAAAGGTTGACTTGACTTAAGATTTGTTACTTTCTTTATTTCTAAGTAATTTAGGTAAATATTATTTATATTGTTTATATTGTATTTTAATTAACTAACCTACTAACAAAATATTGGATTTGTTTAGTGTTTATTTTGGTTATTATTAGAATCTCTCACACAAGGAAAGAGTCCATACAAGGAAGGGATTGCTTGAACAACTAAGGAAAGAAAGAAGTCTATTCCAATAGGATCTCTTCAAGCATATCAACTTCTACATTTAAGGACTCCTTGGCCCATATATACAACCACATATCTCAGTTGTTACACACGGTTTTTAGACTCAAAGTGCTGAAGATAAACAGCCTTTTGAGAGTTGTTTTTAGTGAGAGTTTCATTTGGTTATTTTGTCTTCTCTTTGTGTTCTTCTTTGTAACCGAGTTCATAATTGATTTAATAAGAGAAGTTTTAATATCTACATTAAGTTGCTGTAGATAAGTGTAATTTTTGTGTTTCAAATCGTGTTTAATCTTTGTATTCCGCTGCTGCTGTCGTTGATGTTAGTGCTGGTGTGATAGCATCAGGACTCACATCAGTCGATTTCTCTTTCCTGTGTTGTTCCTAGCCGCTCGATTTCTTTCAATAGTTTTTCACAAGATTTTGATAAGTTTGATTATTTAAGTATTTTTTTGAAGGTAAAAAAAAATAATAATTAAAATCAAACTTAGTTTAAAACTAAATTGTTGGGTTTGGTGTTATCTAATTTGGAGACTGAATGAACGCTCGCCCGAAAAAAGAAAAAGGAGTCGCCACGCCGTTTTAAGAGGAAACATTGAAAACCTTTTTGACAGAGAAAATGGGTTCGGGGGTCAAGTTACGTGTTGGGAAGAACCGAGAGTTCACCCAACACGCCTCGTCCGTAGACGAGTCTTTCTATGTTCAACATTTAAATCATCCAAATGTGTGTGCGAAGTGTGTATGACAAGAATATGTATGAAATGCATAATAGTGCTTCGTTTTATTACTCAACAAGGGGGAATACAATTTGTAAGCCATTGACTCTGGGAGGCCACGTCCCACTTTACATCGAAGACTAACAGAACAGGATTTACAACTGAAAGGATGATCCTCTGCAGATAGTCACCATGTGTCGCGTGACACAGGACATGCTTAGCACGATGTGTCGCGTGACACATGTTTACCGTTTGCAGGGACCTTACATTTTGTAACAACAGATCCAACAGAGAATAACAAACAAATCCCAACACAATATCAATAACAAACTCAGAAACAATGGATCCACAATAGATTGACCAAGGGGATGTGGATATAGGGAGATCCACACTCCCTTGGCCAATGAACAACAAATACCACACAATCACATTATGAACATCAACAATAACAAGCTAAACAGTTAAACAGAGAGATCGGCAGTTGGGACTTGATAATTGAGGACGGCGGAGTCCAATTATCAAGTCCGAGAAATAGATTGCAATGAGGCAAGTAAAATGTAAATGAGAGATGAAAGTGAGGAAATCGTTACCCTCGTAGTCCACAAATTCGATACCAAGTTAGGTATCGAATTCTTCAGTTCAGCTTCGGAACGGAACAAATCAAAGCTCAGATCAAGTGGTTTGCAGCTTCCAGTGATGGTGCGGACTGTATGAGGAAAACAGAGAGAATTGAAGGAAGCTTGGAACAACGGTCTCTACCTTGGTGTCAATTGAACAGGGATGACACTGAGGACTGGAACAGGGCCGGATATAATACAGGTGGTGATCGGAATTTGTTGCAGCGTGGTGGTGATTTGAGATCTGTAAACAGGGGAATGAACCGTCGTTTGTTTTGGATATAGAGTTGTTGGAGGGGGAGATACAAGGTGAAGGTAATGGAGGTCGCCGGCGAGTAGGTTTAGGTGAGGGAGGTCGCCGGTGGTGAATGGTTTAGAGAGGGAACGGTGGTGAGAGTTAGGTTTGGTTGAGGTTTGAGGGAGGATTGGCCGGAGAAGGAGGGTTAGGTTTCCGATGAGGAAGAGGTTAGGTTGAGGAGGAGATTAGGGAGGATTCGTGTTGGGTTTTGGCCGGAAAGGGAGCTTGGGTTGAGGTCACCGGTTGGTTTCGAGATCGGAGAGGGGAGTGGTATTGGTCTTGGCCGGAGAGAGGTGTTGAAGTCGCCGGTGAGAGGAATGGGTGAAGACGGTCGTTGTTGGGGAAGAAGATGGGTGTTGCGTATAGAGAGAGAGCGGGTAGAGAGAGAAGGAGAGCGTTGCGTGTGTGACTGTGTGAGATTGTGAGAGAAAATGAGAGGCCCCCATTTAACAAATAAATGTGAATTGGTATTTATACGCAGATTGGGAAAAAGGATTATTTTTGTCGCACGACCAAACGCTTCCACTTTCCAAGCTTCAAGCTGTCGCACGACGGGCCACGTCCATAACCGTTTCGGCGCCAAAACCAGATTCCTGGAACATTCCCGGTTAATTCCCAAGAGGTCCAAACTGATTTATTCCTTTTAGGTCCTTTTGTCCGGAAAAGTACTAAAGTACTTCCTTCATGGAAACTTATAAAAAGTTCCCGGAAGTCTCGAAACGGACCGGGAATTTACCAAAACGCCCCTAAATGCAATTTTATTACTTAAAATGCATCTGGAAAGGTCGCGAATTTGGATTGGCGTACTTACAGAGCCCCTCGGCAACGTCACTTATGGAAGAAGTGAGGTTGTCGATAAAATAAGACCCAATCCCAATGAGCGGCTGGGGAATGAAACGGAGGGCTAAGAAAGTGAGCTGGGGAAAAGGATGGCTGGACCTCTTGAGAAAGGATTCCTACGTATCCCGGGGAGGGAATCAAGCCAAATCGTAGTTCGGACTATTCGGGGGATGTCTGCTGGTGGGAGGCTGTTTTGAGGCGCCTGACCCTGGTGGCGAGACTGTTTTGAGGCGTCTGATCCTGGTGTCGAGACTGTTTTGAGGCGTCTGAACTTGATGCCGAGACTGTTTTGAGGCGTCTGAACCTGATGCCGAGACTGTTTTGAGGCGTCTGAACCTGATGCCGAGACTGTTTTGAGGCGTCTGAACCTGATGCCGAGACTGTTTTGAGGCATCTGAACCTGATGGCGAGACTGTTTTGAGGCGTCTGAACCTGATGCCGAGACTGTTTTGAGGCGTCTGAACCTGATGGCGAGACTGTTTTGAGGCGTCTGAACCTGATATCTAGAATCTAGAATATGGAGTCTGTAGCTGCCGGAGGGGTTGATGCTACTACTGCTGGGGATAAGTGTAGCTGCCGGAGGGGTTGATGCTATTGCTGTCTGACAAGCGCATTTGCTGATGATCAATCTTCGTCCAACACGGGCTCTTGATAATCTTCCGTCCAACACGGGCCTTTGGTGAACCTCCTGTCCTACACAGGCATTGATAATGAACCTTCCGTCCGACACGGGATATCTGATAATGAACCTTCCGTCCGACACGGAAACCGATACACCTTCTGTCTGACACGGAAACCGATAATCCTCCGTCCAACACGGGACATTTGACGATAAGACTTCCGGGACATTTATGATGAAACCTCCGTCCAACACGGGAAATGATGATAAAACTTCCGTCCAACACGGGCTCTTGATAATCTTCCGTACAACACGGGCATTTGGTAATGCTTTTCCGTCCGACACGGGAACTGATGACGAACTTCCGGGACATTTATGATGAAACCTCCGTCCAACACGGGATATTGATGGTAAGACTTCCGTCCAACACGGGCGCTTGATAGAGAACCTCCGTCCAACACGGGATTTGATGGTGATTCACCATCCAACACGGGCACTCTGAGGAATACTCTCCGTCCAACACGGACATCTGATAATGATTCTTCGTCCAACACGGGCAATCTGAGGAAAACTCTCCGTCCAACACGGGATATTGATGAAGAATCTCCGTCCGACACGGAATCGATGAACCTCCCTGGCCCGACACAGATGCCGATAAAAATCTCCGTCCGACACGGGAACTGATGAACCTCCTGTCCGACACAGGATACTGACAAAGAATCTCCGTCCGACACGGGAACTGATGAACCTCCTGTCCGACACAGGATACTGACAAAGAATCTCCGTCCGACACGGGGAATGGTAATGAAACCTCCGTCCAACACGGTCACTTATAATCCTCCGTCCAACACGGGGATTGCTGATAAGCCTCCGTCCAACACGGGCGATTTATAATAATCCTCCATCCAACGCGGAAAAAGATAATCCTCCGTCCAACACGGGCAATTTAAAATGCACCTCCCGTCCGACACGGGAATCTGGGAATAAGTTTCCGTCCAACACAAGAATTTTGGTACTCCTTCCGTCCAACACGGGCAATTTGCCGAAGCTAATGGGCATCTGAAACTCCTTTTGACGAGAAATGCTTGGAGACTGGGCAGCTGAGGCTCTTTTCGACGATGCTGACGATGATGACAAAGGCGGGGTAGGCTACCTGCAGGATTTGGAATCCTTGTCCAGATTGTGATTGAGGAACGACTCCCATAATCAGATTATGATCACTTTAATTATTGTACCCTGCGGGGGGAACACAACACTCTAGGCACTTTACAATTTATTTGACTCTTGCTTATGCATTATTAATCTTTTGTTGCACAAGTCCATCTCAGCTGGGGAGAATAGGAAAGTAGGGGTTTTGTACGGCTTGACAAGTGGATATGTAGGTAGCCATTATGCTATGAGGGGTCGTGTATGGAACGAAAGTGTTTATGATGGGGTGGACCCTCTCCCAAGGATTAGAAAAGTGTATGAGTGACGGATGATACGGTGCAGCTTAGGCAAGTAGGGGACGCTCCCGAGAGTACAGGTTGCAGCAGGTCCGTTGTTAGTGAGGACAAAGTGTATCGCGCGTCTGAGACAACAAGCAGTAGAGAGGGGGCAGAGAGAAATCCCGGCTTGGCGAAGCCCCAGTTGACAGTGTAAAGCAAACCCGAGGGAAATTTGGTAAGGAGAGCCGGAGGGATACCTTAACCAAAGCCCCAGCTTGAGGACATTCCATGCAGCTTCATCACAGACAGAGTCATCTTGTGGCCACAGAGGCAATTCATCATTTCAAACCGCAGTCAATCAGTCGCTGGACAAGACTCGGAGGTGTATGTGTGTAGGGGCGCATCTTTCGAAAGTGGGATTAGATCCCGAATCTGTGTATGACACTCTCGCTTTAGGTTTGACTCTTTTGGGAGAGTATAAGCATCACAAGGTGTGGAAAAGTGTATGGAAGCCCCTGCTGACCGACACAGTGTTTAGCTCTATCTTCCTAAGATGTAGAAGGAGAAGACTTTTTGAGACACTTGAAAACTTGTCTTATTCGTAATGATCACAAAGCTGCTTAAAACCCTTTATTGATGTTCGGGTTAGTCAACCGCCAAAAGCCGATATAAACAAATATTTCAATTAATCCTGAGGAGAAAGCCCACTGACATCGAGAATCAAACTCGGAAGGATGGAAAGTGTATCGGAACGGCCCTTGCTGAGACCGGGTTTTCTGAGATTTGCTCGTATTTGTGACCGGGCCATTTCTGGTTGCCTACGTTACCCCCCATGGCGAGGAGCTCAGGTCATCGTAGTTCGGGCCTATCCCGAATGAAAAGAATGAACGTTGGAATTCGAGGATATGAGGACCTTTTAGGATTTTGGGAGTCGAAAGATATGTCCTCTTGGAGTGTCGATGAGAGACACAGATGTGAAGCCCCAGTGGGACGTTCACGACAGGTGTTTGCGGAGAAGAAATGAAATATGCTCACATATAACATCGAATGAACGGACGGAATTTGCACAATCTTCGCATGACGGTCTTTTGAGCCGGTATAGACTTGGCTCCTCTTTAAGCAATAATCTGGTTTAGGTCTCGACGATATTGGACTGAAACTGCTATCCGGTAGGAACTGCGGCTGGGCTTCATGGTTTCGATCGGTCTTCGGGTGATTTGGGATATCATGACCTCTTAAAACGAGAGGTCGGCTGGGCTTTTTGCTGGCTGATCCTCTAAAGATGAGAGGTTGGCTCTTGGGTATGTGTTTGGGATTTCTAAGGTGAAGGAAATCTGTGGTTGCGTCTTTGCTGCCTCTGAGAATGAGAGGTCGATCTTTTGGCTTTTGGTCCAGGTCAAAGGTAAGGGTAATGTCCTCTAAAATTGAGAGGACGGCTTGGGATCGGTTAGAGGTAATGGTGAGGGGACATCCGTGCTGTCTCTTTATTCACTCTGAGGCTCCTCTTGAGTAATGATCGGATCCTTTTGACTTTCGCTTTTGAGAGAATCTCTAGGGACTATGCTCTCTTTCTTTTCTTTCTTTTTTTATTCTTTTTTTTTTTGTATTTTTGTCTTTCTCTTTTTTCTTTAATTTTGTCTTTTGAGAGGAGCACTTCAGCTAGTCCCCAGGATGGATCATTGCTTTCTGTCCTTCTTGAGCTTGGACACGGTCGATCTTCTTTTGCATCGCGGGAGCCTCAAGGATAGTCCCTCTTCTTTTGGTGATGGCTGAATGGGTTTCAAAATATGCCGATCTTGAACTGAAGGGGTATTGTTTAGTGAGGGTGGGGTAATGGCTTCCTATGGGTGAAAGGTTTCAACCGCATTCCCTACTGGATGATCCGAATGAGATTGAGTCTTCGTTGCTTCTTAAGCTTACTTCGCGGAAGATCCATGCAAATTCATCGAACAACGAGATAGCGAGGACGATAGAAGGTATGTGAGCATATGGGAATCGAGGTGGGGAGTTGGTAAGCCCCACTTTGGGAAGGATATCAGTCGATTTTCTCACTCTGATCAATTCAAACATTAGTCATTTCAAAGCATTAGTCGGTGAGCAGCACAAGTGATCAGTTGGAATAAGACCATTTCAATCGAGTGTAACGTAGGTGCGCAAATTATGTCTCGAGTCTAGCAAGAATAGAAACAAAGATTTTCATTACTGCAAATAAAAGACTCATAACATGGACTCAACCGTACTCCCCGACCACATAAAAGACACTCTAGAACCTATGACACTGACTGATTGACTTTGCCGCCTTCGGGTGGGATAGCCTCTTGGCTTCTGCTGATATCACTGAAGAAGATCGGGGATAACATTGGGGCAAGCCTTCTCAACTTTTCCATCATCAACAAGTCTTTGAATGGCCTTCTTCAATGGGACGCAGTCATTGGTGATGTGGCTCGGATACTGGTGATATTGGCAATATTTTCTATGATCCAAGTCCGGATTGGGTTTGGTAGGGTTGTAGTTATCAAGTGGCCTGATCATTCCCTGTTGAACCAATCCGTTGAAGGCCTCTTCGGTTGTCATTCCGAGATCATCAAACCGATAGCCGCACGGGGTGGCTGCTTTCTCTGGTCCCTTGCCTGTAGATTGTTGACACTGTTGTCGATGGACATCTCTTTTGCTTTAGGGGCCATTGGACCTGCCACTCTGTGTCGAAATCCACCAATATTGCCAACATTGGTGTTTAATGCAAGGTTAAAGAGTCCTGTTCGCCGGGCTCCCATGCTACCATTTCCCTCAAGTCGATACCAACCACTTCCGATAGCTTCACGGAGAACCGGGCTTCACACATGATAGAAAGATGTCCTTTTGATCCTGCAGCGGGATTGACTCAGATAGTTCATTCAGCTTAGCGTTCCACCTCTTGTAGAACTCGGTGATTGACTCATCTTGTTTCTGAATTGTACCGACCAAGTCATCCCTAGTTGTGCGCCATTCAAGGTTTCCACGGTACTTTTCAAGAAAGGCTTCAGTGATCTGATTCCAGGTAGAACGAGCTTCTGACTTAAGAGCTAGAAACCATGTCAATGCAGGACCTTTAAGTGTGAGATGAAAGTGCTGAGCCATAAACTCGGGAGTACAACCCATTGCTCCCATAGTCATCACGTATGTGTCCACATGAGTTTTCGGGCATGCCGAGCCATCAAATTGTATCTTGGGCATCTTGAACTTATAAGGAAAAGGCTCTACTTGCTTTGGGTCAACAACCTTAAGTCCACTTGATCCTGCAGTCAACTTGTCAATTTGCTGCTGCATTTGCTTCAACAGTGCAGTTACCTCTGGAGTCATCCCGGGAAGCTGAGGAAGAGCGGGAGCAATAGTTGAAGAAGGCTCAAAATTGGCTGGTTGGAAGAGAGACGGCTGAGCTGTTCCAGAAACTGGTGGTAGACTGAAGGGTGTCGGAGCTGACAAATAGTTAAACTGACCGGTTGGAGAATTCTGATTCTGCAGGGAAGCACTAGTGGGCAAGTAAGGAGCTGACCTCGGATATTGCAGAGGTGAGGAGCCAAAACCAAAAGCTGAATTCATTAAAGGCCGAGACATATTTCCTTGAAACTGAGGCTGTCCAGTAGGAAACTGCATAAATCTATCCTGGCTGAACTGATTCCCGGAGTAAGGATGCTGATTCGGATACTGGGCGTTACTCTGGAAGTAAGGACCATGAGACTGACCTTGCTGATACTGAGAACCTGGAAACCGCAAACCTTGACTGTTCGGAAGCTGGGACCCAAATTGGCTTAGAGGCCCGGGAGCATTGGGAAAGGGTGAGGAAGTTAAATCATGGAGGACTGGCTGTGGTCCACCAAAACCGACTTGAGGGTTTACCGGCAGCCCCTGATTCTGAGCATAACTGAACTGTGCACCCTGGGTCTGAGGCTGAAAAGGGAGGGAAACATTCCCGGCTCCTAGATCGGTGTCATTAACCTCGGTAATCTCTTCATAAGTTCCATCGGGCCGCTGCCGGATCACAAAGAATTCCATGGCTTCTCATTGCATCTATGAACTTAGAATGTGCCGCTCTTCCCCGGCTTCGAGCGAGTAACTGAGTCTCACGCTCTCTAGCTAGAGCGGCTTCCAAATTAGCCCTCATCTCTTCCATAGACAGACTATGCATGACTTGTTGATCCGCGGCAGATGAATCCTCAGATTGAGTGGTCATACTCTTCTCTGCATTGGACATCTCTGAAATCGGATCGGATGCGAACTCTGCTGACACTGCAACTGCCTCAAGACGCGAACTAAACGGACACCGGGAAACGGATCGCGCACCCAACTTGCCTTATCTGGAGAGGAGAGAGCGTGTATAAGGAGGAGGGTAGAGAACTTTGAGAAGGTATGGGAGAGGGAAGAATATGAAAGGAGATGGACTCATGCAACACTTATTAATGTTCAAGTAGAAATCGGTGTTTTAAGTCCTAGAGACGGTTGGAAAAGGCTAATCCTTTATTCACACAATTTAGACCTCGGGGGGACCTATCGACACATCATCCACAAATACACCGAATGCGTTGAGTCAAAATTAATAATAGGCAATAGTACCTAAACAAAACCAAAGCATTTATGGGACGAACGAGCAGCCCCAATTTCTGGAGAAATTTGGGCAAAGATAACGGTATTCCTAAAGAATTTCAAGGAAAATCCTAAGATGACCTTCCTTTCAAGGCGGTGCACGTCGACAAAGCGACATGATCTCTCGTTAGAACATTCCGTGGGAACGACATGTCCTCTCGTGAAATCATGTTGCGTCGGGCAACATGCCCACACGTGCTAGGGTTGGGGGAAGGGACGAAAGTCTATTAAGAATTTTGAAAGAAATCATTTTAGTATATTTGAAAAATGTCGTGTCAAAACCAACCGTTTTGGGTGAGGTTTAAATGTGTGGTGCCACCTATAACGCGCTAGGGGATAGGTTTGACATTAGGCGCTCAAACGTAGGCGAATATTATCACCGTCCGCGATGCCGTCCGTCGCACCCGAGGGTTCTAGATCTACGTGGTGTAGTGTGCGGGATGGCTATCTTCCTTTATTTGCGAAAAATGATTTTTTTTATTTTTTTATTATTTTTTTTATTATTATTTTTTATTTTTATGAAAAGGGGTGATAAAAAGAAAATAACACCACACACACGCCCACGTAGATACAATAATCAAGGATCAATAAAATTGATATTGGGGATTGCCCACAACCACAACCCGCACAAAGGAAATCAAATCCTCGCAAAGTGACCACCTTCCGTCGCGCTACACAGACATCAAAGGTACGATTTGTCGCGTGACGAAGGAGTCACATTGCCGTAACCGTGAACAAAAGCAATAACCAAATTTCACCTCCAAGCACAATGCCATATCTCGGCCCAAAGACCAACACAAACAAAGAGGGACACAAGGGGGAACGGAATAAAACAAAGCACATAAGATGCAAACAACACATATAATGTCACAAACAAAGCACACACAAGTGAATGAAATGAACGTTGAACAATCACGAAAATTTGAGCCACTTTTGAAAACCAAGTTTCAAGTCCCCACGGAGTCGCCACCGAATGAACGCCGCCCAAAAAAAGAAAAAGGAGTCGCCACGCCGTTTTAAGAGGAAACATTGAAAACCTTTTGACAGAGAAAATGGGTTCGGGGGTCAGGTTACGTGTTGGGAAGAACCGAGAGTTCACCCAACACGCCTCGTCCGTAGACGAGTCTTTCTATGTTCAACATTTAAATCATCCAAATGTGTGTGCGAAGTGTGTATGACAAGAATATGTATGAAATGCATAATAGTGCTTCGTTTTATTACTCAACAAGGGGGAATACGATTTGTAAGCCATTGACTCTGGGAGGCCACGTCCCACTTTACATCGAAGACTAATGTAACGTGATTTACAACCGAAAGGATGATCCTCTCGCAGATAGTCACCATGTGTCGTGTGACACAGACATGCTTAGCACGATGTGTCGCGTGACACATGTTTACCGCTTCATAGGACCTTACATTTTGTAACAACAGATCCAACAGAGAATAACAAACAAATCCCAACACAATATCAATAACAAACTCAAACAATGGATCCACAATAGATTGACCAAGGGATGTGGATATAGGAGATCTACACTCCCTTGGCCAATGAACAACAAATACCACACAATCACATTATGAACATCAACAATAACAAGCTAAACAGCTTAAACAGAGATCGGCGGTTGGGACTTGATAATTGAGGACGGCGTGAGTCCAATTATCAAGTCCGAGAAATAGATTGCAATGAGGCAAGTAAAATGTAAATGAGAGATGAAAGTGAGGAAATCGTTACCCTCGTAGTCCACAAATTCGATACCAAGTTAGGTATCGAATTCTTCGGTTCAAATGGAACGGAACAAATCAAAGCTCGATCAAGTGGTTTGCAGCTTCCAAATGATGGTGCGGGCGTATGAGGAAAACAGAGAGAATTGAAGGAAGCTTGGAACAACGGTCTCTACCTTGGTGTCAATTGAACAAAGGATGACACCGAGGACTCGGAACAGGCCGTATATAATAGAGGTGGTGATCGGAATTCGTTGCGGCGTGGTGGTGATTTGAGATCTGTAAACGTGGGAAGGAACCGTCGTTTGTTTTGGATATAGAGTTGTTGGAGGGGAGATACAAGGTGAAGGTAATGGAGGTCGCCGCGAGTAGGTTTAGGTGAGAGAGGTCGCCGGTGGTGAATGGTTTAGAGAGGGAACGGTGGTGAGAGTTAGGTTTGGTTGAGGCTCGAGGAGGATTGGCCGGAGAAGGAGGGTTAGGTTTCCTGTGAGGAAGAGGTTAGGTTGAGGAGGAGATTAGGGAGGATTCGTGGTTGGGTTTTGGCCTGAAAGGGAGCTTGGGTTGAGGTCACCGGTTGGTTTCGAGATCGGAGAGGGGAGTGGTATTGGTCTTGGCCGGAGATAGGTGTTGAAGTCGCCGGTGAGAGGAATGGGTGAAGACGGTCGTTGTTGGGGAAGAAGATGGGTGTTGCGTATAGAGAGAGAGCGGGTAGAGAGAAGGAGAGCGTTGCGTGTGTGGTGTGAGATTGTGAGAGAAAATGAGAGGCCCCCATTTAACAAATAACAGGAATTGATATTTATACGCAGATTGGGAAAAAGGATTATTTTGTCGCACGACCAAACGCTTCCACTTTCCAAGCTTCAAGCTGTCGCACGACGGGCCACGTCCATAACCGTTTCTGGCGCCAAAACCAGATTCTGGAACATTCCGGATTAATTCCCAAGAGGTCCAAACTGATTTATTCCTTTTAGGTCCTTTTGTCCGGGAAAAGTACTAAAAAGTACTTCCTTCGCGGGAAACTTATAAAAAGTTCCCGGAAGTCTCGGAACGCACCGGGAATTTACCAAAACGCCCCTAAATGCAATTTTATTACTTAAAATGCATCTGGAAAGGTCGCGAATTTGGATTGGCGTACTTACAGAGACGAATAAATTAGGGGATTAAACAAAGCAAATTCGGAATTCCCGACACAACCGAAAAGGGAGCGACCGCGCGTAGAAAGGCGCGCGGCCATGCCAAGTTACTGGACAAAAGGAGCGACCGCGTGGAGGCAAGAGCGCGACCGCGCCAACTCTCTGTCGAAAGGGAGCGACTGCGCGGATGCTTGTTTTGGAAACGGACCCTGCAAGGTTAGGAGTAGAGCATATAAATAAGCCTACCCCCAACCATATTTGTAGTTCTTTTTGCTCATCTGTCTCTCTAGATCTAGGGTTTGCACAGTTGTGAATTCTTTGCCAAGAATTCATGCATTGGATTAGAAATTGTAATCGATTGATTTACAGAAGATAATAATATTCTCTCCCTATGTCATTGTACGTAGCCAAGTTGGTGAACCACTTATATACGTGTGTTGTGTGATTGTTGCTTGTTTTCTATCTTTTACATATACTATGTTCTAACAAACTAATATCAGAGTCGGTCAGGTTGAGGAATGTATAGGGTTGTTCCGCTGTAAAAGAAGATGGGATCAGGAATTGAATCACCGATCGAAAGTTTTAATGGAAATAATAGTTTTCTCTTTGGAAAATCAAGATAAAAGCATTGTTGAGAGACAAGGGCTTGTGGGCTCCAGTGGCTGCTGCAATCGGGGATCGTCAGGATCCAAATGGCAAAGCATAAGTCGTTCCCGCCGATGCTGTCGCGACTGCAACACCAGAAGGTTCGGAGAAAGCGAAGAAGGTAGCAGAGAAGGAAGAGACAGATCTGATCGCAATAGATTAGAAGGCCCACTCTAAGATCATCAGGTGTCTAGATGATGATGTTCTAGCGGATATTCCAGATACCGATTCCGTAGATGCTTTGTGGCTTGCGTTGGAAGATATGTATTTGACACGATCATTGACCAACAAACTATATCTGAAGCAGAGGCTATATTCTCTCCGAATGCAGAAAGGTACGCCCATTAGGGATCACCTATATAGATTTACATCTTTATTACTTGAACTGCGTAATATAGATGCTAAGGTTGCTGATAGGATGTTGTATTAATGCTTCTTGTTTATTTTCCTTTATTATATGAGCACTATGTTGACTCTAGTATCAGTGGTAAGGAGACGCTGACTCTAGAGGAGGTGAAATCCTCGCTCAATACTAAAGAGTTACGTCGTAATGCAAGCGGTAATAGTGATACAGATAATCAGACGGCAGGTTTGGTTGCGGAAGGCAGCAAGGGTTCTAGCAGTAAACAGAAGAAGAAAAAATCTTCTAGCAAGAGGGGCCCAATACCTGATGATGTTTGTAATTATTGCAAGGGGAAGGGATATTGGAAGACAGATTGTCCTATCAGTCCGAGTAGAGAGTGATTTACAACCTATGAGTAGGTAGATGGTAGTAATATTCATATAACCAACAACGCTACGTGCTGGGTGGTTGGTATTGGCTCTATGAAGTTACGGACTCATGATGGTAAGTTTTGCACTTTGAATGATGTGAGGCATGTTACACAGATGACGAATAACCTGATATCTCTTAGTCAGCTCGACAACAAAGGGTAATGTTTCAAAGGAAAAGGTGGAGCAGTTTATGTGTGCAAAGGTTCTGAAGTAATTCTGAGAGGCCATAAGCGGGGCTCCTTGTATTTCCTACAAGGAATGACTCTTTCTGGATCAGTATTGGTTGCATCATCTGAAGTGGTCAAGGAGGATATGACCAAGTTGCAGCATATTAGGCTTGGGCACATAAGCATTAGAGGGATGCAGATATTGGCTAGTCATGATCTTTAGTTTGGCCATAAGGTCAAGGATCTTAAGTTCTGCAAGCATTGTGTACTTGGTAAGATGCAGCAAAGCAAGTTTCCTAAGGGGGTTCATAGAACGAAGGACAGTCTGGAGTACATGAATGAACGCTCGCCGAAAATAAATCGATCATCGATATCATTTTCCCTTTTTTTGAAAGAGTTTTTAAATGTATGGAAATGATACGACAAGTTTTTGAAAACTTCGGTTTTGGGAGTCGCCACGCCGTTTTTAGAGGAAAACATTGAAAAACCTATTTTTGAGATTTTGAGTCCGGGAGTCTGGTTACGTGTTTGGGAAGAACTAGAGAGTTCACCCAACACGCCTCTTTCGAGACTTTCAATCAACATTGGACAATTTTTGGACATTCAAAGTGTGTGTGCAATATGTGTCGATGTGTAAAGCATGCAAATTTGACATTTTCATTGATAATATGAAAGCTGAGTACAACTTGTGAGCCATGACAGGGGGCCACACCCTTTTTACATATTATGATTATCAAAACAAGGCGGGGAGGTAAGACAATCCGCCTGTAGAACTCCCATGTCGTCCGACACATGACCTCCCGTAAAGAGGGTGTCGCACGACATGATGTCTCATGGTCGATTGTCTATTACAATGACCAAGTCAAGCTTCTCGAACTGAAATGACATTTATTGGACTCATTAAAGACACTATTTGAAGGTCTAAAATCAGTTTGGGATTGACGGAGTGAGCAAAGTCACGATAGACTTTCAATGATACTTGATGTCATGTGACATGGAACATCCGGTTATCCATGTCATATGACAATCCGCCTCCAATAAATCGCACCCAAACGGATCATAGGCACTCAAATAGTGGCTTATGAGCCACGTAAATGCTTAGGTAAGCTCGAGTTGCAAAAGGAGTAAACCGACAGATCCGAAGTCCAAGAATGGCTTTACAAATTTTCGGGATCTCTATGTCGTATGACACAGGATCTCCATGGAGTCCCGTGTCATCCGACATAGATAGGCCATTTCGTGCCCTTCGGGCCCGTTTGTTTCCCTTGTTCCTCAAAGAAAACCAAGCATTATTATCAACTGTAAACAGTAATATAACAATAATATATGAGTATTATGGGAGGATCACATGGCTTTAGTGGCCAAATGTGATAAATCACATGTTTTTGGCCACTTTGAAGTAGCCATCACCTCCTAACTCCATGCAAATGCATAAAGATTGAATCTTTATTGATCCTAAGATGACCAAATGTCCAGATTCGAGGTGGGAGAAGTGAATATTGAAGATTCACTTCTCCACCACCTTTATCATGCAAAAATCCCGATTTCTACATAATATTAAGGCAAGTAAGCATGCAATGTATTATAAATGTATTAAAGACTTTATTTAAAGAGGGAGAAGGGTTTAGTGGCTACCTATTGTAGTCCACAAGGTAAGATCACCAATAGTATGGTGTCTACCCTTCTACACACCAACAAAGGAAGCTTCTTTGGATCTTGGCCTCGAGGTGTGTGTGTGTGTGTGAGGAGGGAGGTGAGTGTGTGTATGAGAGAGAGAGAGGAGACTCTATTTGGGCGTAGTTTTCCCTATATTATCGGTATCCTCCCAATATTCACTCCAAGTCCTCTAAAATGATCGGCCATGCCTCAGATTTATAGGCAGTGGCGATGGGGTGTCTTATGCCGCACGACAAAGGCGCTTAAACCGCCTTAGTGACTTCCATGTCGGACGACAGCGTACATCTTTTGGCCATGTTGGGCTGAATGCTTGGCAGGCCCAATGGACTGATGGGCTGCTGGGATTTTTGGACCTTATTTGCTTCTTTAGAAATTATGTAAGCCCAAAATTTAATTAAAGTGGATCCAAATCATGGGTTCGGATCGGGGTACTCACAGATCCCCTCGGCGATGTCACTTCCACGGGAAGTGGGGTCGTCGACACAATGAGAATCCCGAGCCTGACACAAACGGCGGGGAAGGAGGTGACCAAGATGGTCAAGTGGCTGGACCTCTTATGAAGAGGATTCCTACGTATCCCGTGGGGGAATCAAGCCGAATCGTAGTTCGTTGAGAAGGGAATGCCAATGAAAGGCTACGGGTTTTGTACCCGAGATTGACTGTTCCAAGGGGAGTCACCCTGAAAAATGTGACTTTTTTTCTTTGGGAGTCACCCGCTAGGACTTGACTGTTTTTGGGAGTCACCCGAAGATTTGACTTTTTTCTTTGGGAGTCACCCGCGAATATGACTGTTTTTTCTTTGGGAAGTCACCCCGTGAATATAACTATTTTTTCTTTGGGAAGTCACCCCGCGAACTTGACTGTTTTTGGTGGGGAGTCATCCCGATGATTTGACTTTTTCTTTGGGAGTCACCCGCGAAATATGATGGTTTTTTCTTTGGGAAGTCAACCCGCTGATTTGAATTTTTTCTTTGGGAGTCACCCGCGAACTTGACTATTTTTGGTGGGGAGTCATCCCGATGATTTGACTTTTTCTTTGGGAGTCACCCGCGAATTTGACTGTTTTTTGGAAATCTGTACGGTCTTTCCGGACCGGGTAGTTTATGGCCATTCCGGGCCACTTTGACCAAGAGAGGTGGGCATTTGAACCCAAATGAAATGTTGAATTTGATGATGGGCAGTCAAGATAGGCTGACAGAATTTAATCAGGGGCAGAAGGGGAAAATCACCCTTCTGGACCACGGATGTCGTCCGAAATGGGAAGGTTCCCAGGCAGTTTTAATTAAAACCGCAGGTCGTAAGACAGGTCTTAAAAAACACCATCCATTGCTGCCGAGAACAGAGATAAAAAGGGAGAGGAAAAATTTGAAATTTCTTCCCTCAATTTGATTCAAATCAAAGATTTTGACAATGCCTCCGGTAGCCAAAGTGAGAAGGAACGTACAACAAGTCTTGTCTCAGAGGAGGAGGCTTGTAGATCGGAATAGACGGAAGAAATTCCCCGAGGGACATGGGCTTTACCCGGGTCTCGACTTTCATACTTCCACTATGGAGCAGAAGGGGGGAAGTGCTTTAGAAGATTAATCCTTTTTGAAATTTGATTTCTAGGGTTTGAGATTGAAATTGGGGGAAATCGCACCCAAAGAGGAATTGCATGCTTGGCATGAAGTGCATTATTTTGAAAAGATTTTTTCGTTTTCTGTTTTTTCTTCTTTTTGAAAGAATCTGTTGATTTTTTTTTGAAAATGCACATGAATGAATGCACATATTGTGATGAGTATGGTTTTTGATACCTGTGATGTGCTTACCTGCAGACTTTGCGGACCAAGGGGTCTCCTGAGGCTATTGCGACCATCTGGGGTCTTCTTCCGGGCTCTTCTGATTTGCCGGACAGTCCTAAGGGACTGGTCTTTGCTGCTGGTCTTGGACCATTCTTTACAGCCGTTGGAGACTTCGGGGACACGCAGAGGTGCGTAGAGCTTGTGCGAGCCTTTAGACAGTTCTGGTGGGACTCTACCCACACTTTCCATCTGTCTTGGGGTGAGTCGACCATCACTCCATATGACTTCACTGCCATTACCGGTCTGCAGTTCACAGAGAGGCCGATCTTTTCTGACGACCCCGGCGTGCTGAGCCCAGACGCCATTAGAGCCTTGACTGGCATGACCTTTCGCCTGAAGGGCAATGGGGTTCCGCTGGCGGACTTGCATTCTGCTTTGACTCATAAGTGCTGTCTTTTTGCTGAGGATGCCGCTACTGTTACTGCTGAGCAGTTGGCTAGAGCTTTTGTTTGGGCCGGGTTGTCTGACACCCTGTTTTGTAATGCCTCTACGACGGCATTGACCCTTCTGTTGGAGCCTCTTCGTGATTGGAGCCAGGTGTCCACTTTCTCTTGGGGAGAGGCTGGCTTGGCCCAGGTGTATAGGGGCCTTGATGAGGTGAGCAGAGGCAGTGTGACCTCTCTGGATTTTTATCAGACTGTGCTGGAGGTATGTCTTTTGCTTGACTTGACTACCGCATTTTGACTTTTCTGTCATCATACCTTTACTGTTGCTGCACACTGAAAGCTTTCTGTCTTTTGATTTCAGGTGTGGGCTTATGAGGTGTTTGGCTGCTACGCTTGGACTGTGCCTGAGAGGATTGCGGCAGATCTGTTCCCTGCTATTCGCCGTTGGACTTTTGGAGCGAGGGAGAGCCGGAAGGTGGACGGGGTTAAGCCCCGTAAGACGGCTTGCTACCATGACATTATGATTGCTTTGAGGGGCACCCCTGTTGGGTTGAGACATTTCCCCTGTCATGGTCGGTATGGTGAGGATTTGATTGGTGGTGCTGCCCTGGTGACCAGGACGAGGAGGCTATTGATTGGGCTGGAGGGAGATGCCCTGTATTTGGGGGAGAGAGTCTATAGGCAGCATGGTCCTGGCGCTGCTTCTCGCGTCCCTCATGATCCTCCTGCGGGGATATGGCATATTCGGGCCTTGCCTGACTTGAGCGGCCGCGGACCGGCATTGATGTTGCCGAGCTTTCGATGGTGGGACTATGCCCGGTTCGTCTTCACCCGGTTGGTGACTCCTCGTGTTATGGGCCGCTAGGAGGGCGCGGGGATGCGAATACCGGCACCTCCTCGCTTTTTGAGTATGAGGCTGGGGGTAGTATTCGCCGCTCTTCTTTTGACATGTCTCGAGACTCATCCGCATCTCGCGATCGCCCGCTGACCACCTCTCGTGAGTGATCTTTTTCTTTTTATGATTCGTTCCAGCCTTTTAACCGCTTACCGTTCGCATTGATTGCTTCTGACTGTCTTTTCTGTTTTCATTGAACAAGTTCCAGCTAAGACATTCAGGACGGTGGCGAAGGCGCTCACCGGTGATGTGAAGATGCTGCGCCAGTTTCAGAGGAGCGCGGAGCATTGGAGGGGGAGGTGCAGTTCCCAGCCCGGTGACGTTGTGCCTCCGAAGAAGAGGCCCAGGCCAGCTTTGGCTCCTTCTGGCTCTCAGGCGGGCGGATCTAGTCAGCAGCCCCAGCCTGAGGGTGATGATGGCGAGGATGATCCCTACCAGCCCCCTTATTTCGTCGTGCCTGAGTGGCAGGGGTATTATGCTGAGCCCCAGCCTTGGGCTCAGTACGAGGATGATGATTCAGATGGCGAGATCCATGAGGTGCCGGAGGGTGGCGATGATGGCCAGGAGCAGAGCGGCTCCGAGGAGGAGGTGGGCATCGTCCAGGATGACGGCAGCTCTGAGGAGGGTGAGGATGACGGTTACGAGCGTGAGCTGACCAACGGACCCCTTTTGCCATGCTTTGACTCTTTTAGGAGAGAGAAGAAATGCATGTACTTTTTGTTCTTTTGGATTGTAAAAACAAGTTTTTTATTGCTTTTGTACTTTGACAACTACAATATTTGTTTATTTATGTGTTTGTTAGCTCATATGCACGAGTTCGTCCCAAGAAAGGCACAAAATGGTGGCTTTTGATGTGATGGGGTATTTTGTGATTTTTATATGCTTTGGGCGACATTTATGTGTCCGCGGGTGTATTGGATGTGCCGAATCCTCTCCCGTGGGCTTTATGAGCGAGGGGGAGTGTTTAGGTATGATTTTGTGGTGTTTTGGACAGGTTTGGGTGGTTTTTTGAGCAAGCGTTGGGTCGCTTGAGGTTGCCGCGATTCTTTGCCGGTGTTCCTGATGGAACTCTCCACCATGTCGTCCGACATAGGACTTCATGGAGCCTTCATGTCGCACGACAAAGGGTGTCTGGGAGACAGCTTTCTTGATCGAAGAAGCCCCAAAGACTTTATAAAAGGCGTGCATTCAGTAAACTACTCATTTCAAGAAATACATCGCTTCGAACTTGCCTTCCACCTCAAAAATTAGCCCCAAGATTCAATCTTTGGCCCAAAAATGGAACATTATGACGACGTATCTAAGACCAAAGAGCGTCAATTTCATTCCGATCTCATAAATCCGACCCGCCATCATCGTTAAAGAATAATAGGGAGGATCATCGACCAACGATATGGGTCGAGATGCATTTGGGCATTAAAGGAGTGGGCGGTTGATTGGAATCTTCTCCGGGCCGCATCCAGATACTGGGATTGCGAGAGGCATGTCTTCACCCTCTCGTATAATGATCTTACACCCACTACTGAGGAGTTCCGGGCACTGACCGGGGGAGCTGAGCTCAGAGATGTGGTCTTTCCCCGAGATCCGTGACCTTTGACTGAGCAGCTGGCCGATTTCTTGGGATTTCACCCCGAGCAGGTGCTTGATCTGATTCTTGACCTGTCCTTTGTTGACTTGGCCTAGATAGCCCGATTGGCTGTATCGCATCCGGAGCTGTTTGACCCATCTACAGCCATGGACATTTTTATGCTGATCATGATTTCCCTGTACTGCTTCTGTGAGTATGACGGGGTGTGCTCTGGTTTACTGCTGGGAGTCGTTAGACAGATGCGGGGTTCTCGAGGCACCACATTGGCTGATGTTCGACCCGGGCGGGGAGAGAGAGATGTAGTTCCTCTTCTGCTGGCGGAGACTTATCATGGGATGGACCGACTGTCTAGAGGGTCATTGCATATGGGACGTGGCAGCCCCAGTCTCTTATCATTGTGGCTCTTTGAGCGATTGAGACTCATTTCCCCATTACCCGTCGGGCGTACCGCAACACCTTGGGTCACGCAGCCAGAGGCGAGTGGCTCCCGAGGCTTCACAGAAGGTCAAGTGCAGGCGACCGGCCGAGTATACTACCACCGATATCCAGACTTGGGTTCCCGGATGGAGGCTCGAGACCATGAGTGACAGGCAGGATGACTCTGCTATAGTGAGGCCGCCGGGATTGCGTTTCGTCATTTAGCATCCCTTTGCTTGTCCGTGAGGCAAGATGGATACCCACAAAGCAGCCGTTGATGGGTTCGAAGAGAGATGGCCCGGATACCGTTCCTCATGACATGACCGATATCCGTGCTCTCGTGTTCTTTGCCGTGGCTTTTTCGGGAGCGGCTTTTCCCGCTCACACACCGATACTAAGACCCGTGGGATTACTTATCTCACAACCGTGTACCTCATCTCGGTACATGGAGCAGATGGGACTGGCCCAAGACACCATTGAGGCGTATTGCAGAGGGATCCGAGGAGGAGACCAATCTAGCCTGGAGCTACGCGATGCTGAGGCTCATGCTGACCCTGACAACGTGACCGATGATCCGGCAGCGGATTTTGAGAGACTCGTAGAGAGGAGAGCCAAGATGAGGGATGACCCTGAAGTTATGGCTCGGAGGACAGCTACGAGAGAGGAGAGAGAGGCTGCTTCAGTGGCGCCGAGAGCCGCCTGGATTGGGTCGACTCACCGACTCGTATTATTCCCTGAGCCTGGGCGACTGGGAGACACGTAAATGTTCGGGATAGCTAAGCCAAAGACCTCCCGAGGACCGAGAAAGAGGAAGAAGAAGGGTGCTAGTTCAGGAGTGGGAATGAGTGACTTTGATTAGGTGACCTATCCTTGTATCCCTTACTTGCCGACACAGACAATTTAGATGTACCTTTTAAAAGATATTATTTTTCTAATGTTAATGAGTCGAGAGTAAACCGTGCTTGAACTCATCAATGAATGTATTAATGTGATGAAAGTTGAAATTACTTGAACTTAATCAAGACACATTTTGGTAATCACAAATACAACCGTTGACAGGATTTGGTGATTTTTATGATTTTTAGACCGAACCGCGAACCACGCCACGTTCCCCTTTTACAAAATGGACTAAGGGGCTCGGGTCTCCGTAGTTCGACCCAATTAACTTTTGTGTTTAAGAAAGGGATAGATAGAAGGGGGACAAATGGTGCAACCCCGTTTTTACCTAGACCGCCCGTTTTAGGGTTTTCGGCCTAGTTGGGTATATTCTTTTAGCACCGAGCGCGCCCTTTGTTTTGCACGGACTGCCTTTTGAGAGGTTTTCGGTCTCGTGCAGGTACATTATTTTCGCGCTTTTGTTTTTTTTTTTTATAGAGGGGGAGACTCGATTCGAGACGTAATAGCGGCGCAATTTGTCGCCGTTCACCGGGTGCATGAAGGGATTACCATCCAAATCTGTCAACTTCATTGCTCCGCCAGAGAAGATCTCTTTTACCAGAAGGAATAGACTCATGGCAGCTAAGGCAAGCATTTCTGATAAAAAAGGGGGAGCAAGTTCGAGCCATGAATTTGAAGACATAAGCCAAGATTTTTCGTTGGGAACTTGTTCAAAAACAAGAGAGGATATGACAAGGGAGGAGAGGGACAAATCCCTCTCGAAGCTACCGTGTTATTTTTTCCTGCGTTTCAAAAACAATATTTACTTTATGTCTGTTTTTATTTTCTTAGGAACAAGTGTGGTTTCTGTTTTGTTTTAAATTGTTTTTGACATTTGCTATTTAGGGGGAGTGTTCGAACTCTCTGTTGGAAAATTAATGCTTAGTTTATGAATGCACTTGGCTTACATTTTTTTGACCGAGAAAGCAACAAATCGGGAGAGATTGAAAGTGTGTGATGTCACACACACTTGACAAGTCAAAGGTTGACTTACTTAAGATTTGTTACTTTCTTTAGTTTAAGTTAAATTTAGGTAAATATTATTTATATTGTTTATATTGTATTTTAATTGACTAACCTACTAACAAAATATTGGATTTTTTTAGTGTTTATTTTGGTTATTATTAGAATCTCTCACACAAGGAAAGAGTCCATACAAGGAAGGGATTGCTTGAACAACTAAGGAAAGAAAGAAGTCTATTCCAATAGGATCTCTTCAAGCATATCAACTTCTACATTTAAGGAATCCTTGGCCCATATATACAACCACATATCTCAGTTGTTACACACGGTTTTAGACTCAAAGTGCCGAAGATAAACACTTTTGAGAGTTGTTTTTAGTGAGAGTTTCATTTGGTTATTTTGTCTTCTCTTTGTGTTCTTCTTTGTAACCGAGTTCATAATTGATTTAATAAGAGAAGTTTTAATATCTACATTAAGTTGCTGTAGATAAGTGTAATTTTTGTGTTTCAAATCGTGTTTAATCTTTGTATTCCATTCTTCGTCGTTGATGTTAGTGCTGGTGTGATAGCATCAGGACTCACATCAGTCGATTTCTCTTTCCTGTGTTGTTCCTAGCCGCTCGATTTCTTTCAATAGTTTTTCACAAGATTTTGATAAGTTTGATTATTTAAGTATTTTTTTGAAGGTAAAAAATAATAATAATTAAAATCAAACTTAGTTTAAAACTAAATTGTTGGGTTTGGTGTTATCTAATTTGGAGACTGAATGAACGCTCGCCCAAAAAAAGAAAAAGGAGTCGCCACGCCGTTTTAAGAGGAAACATTGAAAATCTTTTTGAAAGAGAAAATGGGTTTGGGGGGTCAAGTTACGTGTTGGGAAGAACCGAGAGTTCACCCAACACGCCTCGTCCGTAGACGAGTCTTTCTATGTTCAACATTTAAATTATCCAAATGTGTGTGCGAAGTGTGTATGACAAGAATATGTATGAAATGCATAATAGTGCTTCGTTTTATTACTCAACAAGGGGGAATACAATTTGTAAGCCATTGACTCTGGGAGGCCACGTCCCACTTTACATCGAAGACTAACAGAACAGGATTTACAACTGAAAGGATGATCCTCTGCAGATAGTCACCATGTGTCGCGTGACACAGGACATGCTTAGCACGATGTGTCGCGTGACACATGTTTACCGTTTGCAGGGACCTTACATTTTGTAACAACAGATCCAACAGAGAATAACAAACAAATCCCAACACAATATCAATAACAAACTCAGAAACAATGGATCCACAATAGATTGACCAAGGGGATGTGGATATAGGAAGATCCACACTCCCTTGGCCAATGAACAACAAATACCACACAATCACATTATGAACATCAACAATAACAAGCTAAACAGTTAAACAGAGAGATCGGCAGTTGGGACTTGATAATTGAGGATGACGGAGTCCAATTATCAAGTCCGAGAAATAGATTGCAATGAGGCAAGTAAAATGTAAATGAGAGATGAAAGTGAGGAAATCGTTACCCTCGTAGTCCACAAATTCGATACCAAGTTAGGTATCGAATTCTTCGGTTCAGCTTCGGAACGGAACAAATCAAAGCTCAGATCAAGTGGTTTGCAGCTTCCAGTGATGGTGCGGACTGTATGAGGAAAACAGAGAGAATTGAAGGAAGCTTGGAACAACGGTCTCTACCTTGGTGTCAATTGAACAGGGATGACACTGAGGACTGGAACAGGGCCGGATACAATAGAGGTGGTGATCGGAATTCGTTGCAGCGTGGTGGTGATTTGAGATCTGTAAACAGGGGAAGGAACTGTCATTTGTTTTGGATATAGAGTTGTTGGAGGGGGAGATACAAGGTGAAGGTAATGGAGGTCGCCGGCGAGTAGGTTTAGGTGAGGGAGGTCGCCGGTGGTGAATGGTTTAGAGAGGGAACGGTGGTGAGAGTTAGGTTTGGTTGAGGTTTGAGGGAGGATTGGCCGGAGAAGGAGGGTTAGGTTTCCGGTGAGGAAGAGGTTAGGTTGAGGAGGAGATTAGGGAGGATTCGTGTTGGGTTTTGGCCGGAAAGGGAGCTTGGGTTGAGGTCGTAGGTTGGTTTTGAGATCGGAGAGGGGAGTGGTATTGGTCTTGGCCGGAGAGAGGTGTTGAAGTCGCCGGTGAGAGGAATGGAGTGAAGACGGTCGTTGTTGGGGAAGAAGATGGGTGTTGCGTATAGAGAGAGAGAGCGGGTAGAGAGAGAAGGAGAGCGTTGCGTGTGTGACTGTGTGAGATTGTGAGAGAAAATGAGAGGCCCCCATTTAACAAATAACAGGAATTGGTATTTATACGCAGATTGGGAAAAAGGATTATTTTGTCGCACGACCAAACGCTTCCACTTTCCAAGCTTCAAGCTGTCGCACGACGGGCCACGTCCATAACCGGTTTCGCGCCAAAACCGGATTCTGAACATTTCGGGTTAATTCCCAAGAGGTCCAAACCGATTAATTCCTTTTAGGTCCTTTTGTCAGGAAAAGTACTAAAAAGTACTTCCTTCGCGGAAACTTATAAAAAGTTCCCGGAAGTCTCGGAACGGACCGGAATTTACCAAAACACCCCTAAATGCAATTTTATTACTTAAAATGCATGGAAAGGTCGCGAATTTGGATTGGCGTACTTACAGAGCCCTCAGCAACGTCACTTATGGAAGAAGTGAGGTTGTCGATAAAATAAGACCCAATCCCAATGAGCGGCAGGGAATGAAACGGAGGGCTAAGAAAGTGAGTGGGGAAAAGGATGGATGGACCTCTTGAGAAAGGATTCCCTACGTATCCCGGGAGGGAATCAAGCCAAATCGTAGTTCGGACTATTCGGGGATGTCTGGTGGGAGGCTGTTTTTGAGGCGCCCGACCACAGTGGCGAGAGGCTACGTTTGAGGCGTCTGATCCCGGTGTCGAGACCGTTTTGAGGCGTCGAACTTATCAGGATGCCGAGAGGCTTTGAGGCGTAAGAACCGATCACAAGAGCTGTTTTGAGGCGTCTGAACCTGATGCCGAGACTGTTTTGAGGCGTCTGAACCTGATGCCGAGACTATTTTGAGGCGTCTGAACCTGATGCCGAGACTGTTTTGAGGCGTCTAAACCTAATGGCGAGACTGTTTTGAGGCGTCTGAACCTGATATCTAGAATCTAGAATCTGGAGTCTGTAACTGCCGGAGGGGTTGATGCTACTACTGCTGGGGATAAGTGTAGCTATCGGAGGGGTTGATGCTACTGCTGTCTGACAAGCGCATTTGCTGATGATCAATCTCCGTCCAACACGGGCTCTTGATAATCTTCCGTCCAACACGGGCCTTTGGTGAACCTCCTGTCCTACACAGGCATTGATAATGAACCTTCCGTCCGACACGGGATATCTGCTAATGAACCTTCCGTCTGACACGGAAACCGATAAACCTTCCGTCTGACACGGAAACCGATAATCCTACTCGTCCAACACGGAGACATTTGACGATAAAGAACTTCCGGACATTTATGATGGGAAACCCCTCCCATCCAACCACGAGGAAATGATGATAAAACTTTCCGTCCAACAGCGGAGCTCTTGATAATCTTCCCAGTACAAACACTTGGGCATTTGGTAATGCTTTTCCAAGTCCGAAACGGGAACTGATAGACGAACTTAGGACATTTATGATGAAACCTCCCGAGTCTCAACCACCGGGATATTGATGATGGTAAGACTACATCCGTCCAACACGGGCGCTTGATAGAGAACCTCCGAGTCAGCCAACACGGGATTTCGGGATGGTGATTCCTTGACCGCCCAACACGGGCACTTCCGAGGAATACTCCTCCGTCCAACACGGACATCTCGATAATGATTCTTCGTCCAACACGGGCAATCTGAGGAAAACTCTCCGTCCAACACGGGATATTGATGAAGAATCTCCCAGTCCGAGCACGGGAAAGGCCCGATGAACCTCACTGTCCGACACACGATGCTGATAAAAAATCTCCGTCCAACACGGGAATCAAGTGAACTCTCCCGTCCAGGACACATGATACCGACAAAGAATCTCCGTCCGACACGGGAATCGGAGGAACCTCTTTGTCCGACATGTGATGCGGCAAAATGTGAATATCCGTCCGATATGGGGAATGGTAATGAAACCTCCGTCCAACACGGTGGCTTATAATCCTCCGTCCAACACGGGGATTAAGCCGAGTAAGCCTCCGTCCCAACACGGGCGATTTATAATAATCCTCCATCCAACACGGAAAAAGATAATCCCCTCCCAGTCCAACACGGGCAATTTAAAAATGCACTCTCCCGTCCGACACGAGGAATGCTGGGAATAAGTTTCGGGAGTCAAACACAAGAATTTTGGTACTCCTTCCGTCCAACACCTGGGCAGCATTTGCCCGAAGCTAATGGGCATACCGAAACTCCTTTTGACCCGAGCAATGCTTGGAGGCCCGGGCGGTGAGGCTCTTTTCGACGATGCGACGACGATGACAAAGGCGGGGTAGGCTACACTGCGGGATTTGGAATCCTTGTCCGCATTGTGATTGAGGAACGACTCCCATAATCAGATTATGATCACTTCCAATTATTGTGGACCCTGCCCAGGGAACACAACACTCTATGCACTTTACAATTTATTTGACTCTTGCTTATGCATTTATTAATCTTTTTGTTGCACTGAAGTCCATCTCCGGGTGTTGGGGAGAATAGGAGAAGTAGGGGTTTTATCTTTTGACTTGACAAGTGGATATTTTGTAGGTAGCCATTATGCTATGAGGGAATTAAGGTGTAACCTGGAACGAAAGTGTTTACTGATGGGGTGGACCCTCTCCCGAGGATTAGAAAAGTGTATGGAGTGACTTGGATGGATACGGTGCGTTAGCTTAGGCAAGTAGGGGACGCCTCCCGAGAGTACAAAGCCAGTTGCAGCTTGGGTCCGTTGTTAGTGAGGACAGCCAGAAGTGTATCGTGCGTGCGAGACAACAAGCGAGTAGAGAGGGGCGGAGGAGCAATCCAGGCTTGGCGAAGCCCCGGTTGACAGCCAGTAAAAGCAAACCCGAGGGAAATTTGGTAAGGAGAGCCGGAGGGATACGCTTAACCAAAGCCCCACTTGAGGACATTCCATGCAGGCTTCACTCTGCAGACAGAGTCATCTTGTGGGCCACGAGAGGCAATTCATTCATTTCAAACCGCGACTCAATCACCACCAGCTGAGACAAGACTCGGGAGGTGTATATGTGCAGGGCGGCACATCTTTAGAAAGTGGGGATTAGATCCCGATTCTGTGTATGACACTCTCGCTTTAGGTTTGACTCTTTTGGGAGAGTATAAGCATCACAAGGTGTGGAAAAGTGTATGGAAGCCCTGGTGGCCTATTGACAACGGTGTTTAGCCTCTATCTTCCTAGGATGTAGAAAGAAGACTTTTCGAGACACTTGAAAACTTGTCTTATTCGTAATGATCCTACAAAATTTGCCTTAAAACCACTTTATTGATGTTCGGGTTAGT
>JAFEMH010005992.1:0-62500 GCA_022495995.1 Adenophora triphylla var. japonica
CCAAACTTAATCTCCGCTATACTCTTTTAATTTCAATTAACCCCAAATCAAAGTCAATCGTTGTATTGCTCCGACCAAACAAATGTAACTCACTATAATACCCTTCAACACTTTATACATATTTATACTTAGCTAAAAAAATCCACGCAACAAACTCAAATAAAGTATTATATTACTTTTATCTTTTTAACGAAAATATGGATTATTACATCCTTGATATGGTCCTCCAAATATCATCAAAACAATAGTCCCAAAGGGCCTGTGTGGTGCCTGCATAGCGAGTTGGGCATCGGGCTCGAGTCGTTACAATTTGCTTCTTTCTCTCAGCATTTTCTCTTGCTATTTGAACATCAATTTTGGGAACATTGGAGAAGGACTTAGTGTTGGGATTGGATCCAAAACCAAGGAGAGGATCAAAACCATGGAGGAGCAGAAAATCGGGACGGACTGTCGAGGTGGGCGACCGCCAATAGGGGAGGTGGGCGACCGCCCAGTAGTGCAGAATGTTGGCGGACGTTTTTTCTGCAAGTGGCGTGTAAGGAAACTTGGAGGGAAGTTAATTTGGTAACAAATTAGTATTCCTATTTGTGTGATACTCCTTCCATGTCAAGGACTCCGGGTGAATCAGGTTTTGATTAGGAATAGGTTTTGTATCCCTATAAATATATTGTGACTACCACCATAATATTTGTACCAAAAGAGGGGAAAAGTTAAGATAACAAGGAGAGCCACAAAGTAGTATCTAGGAGGGGGCCGGGGGCCTAGGAGAGCCATGGGGGCGATCCTATAACCCGGCCATGACTGTGTTATTTTGTGTGTTCTTGGGGAGGTGAGATAATATATATGAGAGATTGCTCATGGAGAGTTACTATGCTAGATCTGTGTGAGTGCATATGTAAAGTTGTAATCCTTCATATATTATTATAGTGATATCCTGGCTTGGTGCCTCCGGATGTAGTTCACGAGTTGGTGAATGAAGCCTAGGGTTAACAAATTATCGGTGTTCTTGTTCTTGTTCTTTCGTATTATCATGTGTTGATTTATTTTCTCCATGTTTGATGACTGCTAGTATGGGCTAGTGGATGTGGTGATCCCCCGATTTCACATGACAAGCTGGTATCGAGGCTTTTGGTTCGAGATCTAGGAGAGATCGAGGTGAAGAAAAGAGACAACAGATTTTTCGTGCAGATTCTTCGTGTGGAAGACGTGCAGGGATTTGAGAGCTTCTAGGGTTTATGGTTGAAGCATGACTCGCGCCAAATAGGTCTACGATCGTGTGGAAGATCGGCAAGTCTGAAGAGCTCGTTTGTTTCTTGTTGAGATCTACAGAAATTCGAGGTGGAATTTTGGAGATGCAGAGATCAAGAGATGTTCGAGGTTTTGGGCGGTCAAGGTGGTTGGAGAAAAATATGAAAGAAAAGGAGGAAATTCGGGGAAGACTTTACGGGGTGATGGGCGACCGCCCAGGGGGTGTTGGGCGACCGCCCAGGAGGACAGAAAGTTTGGCTCGTGGGAATTTTTCTTGGGCGACCGCACATGAGTTGGTGGGCGACCGCCCACGTCTTCAAGGGGAATCTTTTGCAGCAGATTTTGTTTCCTATTGTGGTACAATCTCTTCTTGCAAAGGTGAGTGGTATAAGCCGGTTAGACCACGTGGGAAGAGGAGGACTTCTCGCAAAACGACGGATGAGGGGTAAGGAGAATGTTGTACTCTACCGACAACATCAATTTCGTTCCGGGTGGGAGCAAGAGGCTTGGAGACCGGCTTTGTTGGTGTAAAGGAGAGACATCAATAAACGGTGTGTTAGGGTGGAGAGGTGACAACGTGTAGGCGGCCGACAAGGAGACGATCCACAAGTACCTAACGAGAGAGCGAGAGAAAAGACCACAAGAAGACAATGCAGAAGCAAGGTGTGTCAGGAGTTTCATGGGGAGCATTGCAAGGGGAGTGGATCTAGGAGGGAGAAGGCGAAGTTAGTCTTGCAAATAAATCAAGGTAGAAGTTGATTTGGGGAGGCAAGAATGATCTAACACGGGGAGGTTGAAGCGTCGCTTGGTTTCAACTCGCCTTATTACTTGGGCGTGGTGGCTCATGGTGGAGGAGCGAGGAGGCTCATGGTGGAGGAGCGTGGAGGCTCAACTTGGTGGTGTAAAATATTTGGTGGATCATTCTCAGGTGGGAGTATGATGGGAGCATGTCACAATGGTGGTTTATGTCTCCCGGTGGGGAGATTGTTGGGATTGGAGCCAAAACCAAGGAGAGGATCAAAACCATGGAGGAGCAAAAATCGGGACGGGCCATTTGTCGAGGTGGGCGGCAGCCGCCAATAGGGGAGGTGGGCGACCGCCCGATGGTGCGGGAATGTTGGCGGACGTTTTTTCTGCAAGTGGCGTGTAAGGAAACTTGGAGGGAAGTTAATTTGGTAACAAATTAGTATTCCGATTTGTGTGATACTCCTTCCATGTCAAGGACTCCGGGTGAATCAGGTTTTGATTAGGAATAGGTTTTGTATCCCTATAAATATATTGTGACTACCACCATAATATTTGTACCAAAAGAGGGGAAAAGTTAGGATATCGAGGAGAGCCACAAAGTAGTATCTAGGAGGGGCCGGGGGCTGGGAGAGCCGTAGGGCGATCCTATAACCCGACCATGACTGTGTTATTTTGTGTGTTCTTGGGGAGGTGAGATAATATATATGAGAGATTGCTCATGGAGAGTTACTATGCTAGATCTGTGTGAGCGCATATGTAAAGTTGTAATCCTTCATATATTATTATAGTGATATCCTGGCTTGGTGCCTCCGGATGTAGTTCACGAGTTGGTGAATGAACCGGGTTAACAAATTATCGGTGTTCTTGTTCTTGTTCTTTCATATTATCATATGTTGATTTATTTTCTCCATGTTTGATGACTGCTAGTATGGGCTAGTGGATGTGGTGATCCCCCCAATTTCACAACACTTAGATGATGGAGGTGGAGGAACTGTGACAGAAGGAAATCTATGAGCCTTTAGCTTATTTTGAGAAGACATAAAAGGGGATAGAGAAGGGTTTGGAAGGAGAAGTAACGGGGGAATACTTTTTGAAGGTTGAGGAGTAATAGAGGCTGATAGAGCAGATTGCTTTCTGGCTGTCTTCCTTGGTGTAACAGGTAGAGGCTCATCATTAGCAGGCAATTTTCTCGTGGATAGTTGAGGATCAACCGGTGGATCAGATTTCATCACAAATGGTTTCATCTTGACCGAATGGGAGGACTCTGACATAACCAATTTCTTCACTTTTGATGTAACCAGTTTCTTCTTTTCTATCTTCTGTTGGAATTTTTGTATACATGTGGTATGAAGTTCATAGTCATATTACCTTGGATGGTATTTGGTTTGGACTGAATTTGGCCAAGGAAATCACGTCGAGATTCTTGTCTATGAGAAAGCGGCCGCGCCTGTGCTTTAGGCGGCCGCGCTGGGTGGCCTGAAACTCTCATAAAGTTGCTGTGACTTAGCGCGGTCGCGTCACCCTCAAGGGCGGCCGCGCTAGTGACGGGGTTTTCCTTCCTGGGCCGAATTTTCTGTGGGTTTTTAGGATTAATTAAGTCCTAAACCTAATTTTATCACATGAGTATAAATTATAACTTCCTCCCGGTAGTTTTCGGTAGATGAATATTGAAGAGAAACAAAAATTCTCTTGCTTTAATTCATAGATTGATTACTCCCGTTCATAGAGATTAGTTCGTGTGATTCAAGGCGGCGAGATAGGACCGCCGGTGATTACCTACTGTGTCTTTGCTTTGTGGTACGTAATCCGTGATCGTTTTATCCTCGGAGAAATTTGACTGCACGAGTTGCACCAATTGGGGGCAATATTTTCTCTTAGGGCCAGTCTTCTAAAGCGACTCGATCAAATCACGATAAGTTTTCTAATCAATTGTTTACTTGTTTACATTACATTTTCTGATCCTATTCCATTGCTTTCGGTTTTGCTATTGGCTTAATTGGTACGTTCTTGACTTGATCAATAAATTCCCCTACGTTGATTAAATTGTTAATTTAATCGTGGTGCAATAATTTAATTTCCAACGATCCTAAGAGAAAATAAGTTTTTATTTGATCATTTACGGTGGTTCCTCTAGCTCTCCCTTTAAGTCCCTAGTTGACACCTCCGATCTTAGGAGAAGTTTGGTGGCAAGAACTTCAAGCGTTGGTGCGAGAACGCATGAAGATCCGGGCCCAATTAAGGGCATGTACAGTATGCTAACATCCAAATGTCCCGCTTTCTGAATGGTGATGATCCGATTAATGTAGGCTGCTGTTAAAGCGTGGAAGGAGCGAGGATGATGTTGTTCGAGGATGCATTACATCGGCTTTGTCGAATGCACTCTTTGATGTTTATTGTTCTGCTCCTCTCATTTCTTTGCGTCCTTTGTGGGAAACGCTTTCCACGAAATACAGCGCACCGATGACTCCGGTGTGGAAAAGTACCAAGTGGGAAAGTTCTGAATTGTCACATGAGTGAGGGAAAGTCGGATTACCGACCAAGTGCACGAACTCCAAATCATTTTGCGATCGCTCGAGGATGCCGACATGGGACTTCTACGATAAGTTCGTTGTCATGGCTATCATTGAGAAGTTTCCTCGATCTTGGGGGAATTCGGTATGACCCTCGAAGCATCGTCTTGGAAACTTGACACTCAATGAATTGATGAATGCAATTGCGATTCGGGAGGTGCATAATGGTAACCAACCTAGCGTACATGCCAGAGGCTGTGCTAATATGATACTTAGAGTAAAAGCAAGTTTAAAGGAAAAGGTGTGAAAACTCACTCTAAGGATAAAAAAAACCATGATAAACTTAAAGTTAAGAAAAATAACTTTAGGAAGCCAAGAGCAAAACGAAGCTGCTGGAATTGTGGAGAAGGTGGACACTTTTCTAGGGAATTTGCCCGTCCAAGAAAGGAAAAGGACCACAAGCCTCTGGCGATGACCATCCTGCTTTGTCAACATGGTGTTGGGTCCGAAGGATTATGATGATCCCGACTCGACGCACCCGGAGTTGACGATCGACTGCAATGTTACAAAGTATGTAACTTCTTATCACGAAATCTTTCTTTGTCTATGAACCCAACGAGTGGCTAGTTGACAGCGGGCAAATGTGCACGTTTGTGCGATAAATTGCTATTTGTGTCTTACCGGCTGAGCGTGGTAGATCGATGACGATGGGGAACTCTAGTGCTTTGCAAAGGTGCTTGGGGCTGGACGCGTGGACTGAGGTTTCCTAATGGGCGCATTCTTACCTTGCAACAAGTGTATCACGTTCTGATATTCGTCGCAACATTATTAGTGGTTCTAGTCTAGTTAGGGAAGGATTTGAGATTTCATTTAAGTGTAATAAGGTCATAATTTTGGATTACTCGTAGTTTTGTGGGGAAAGGTTATTCCTCGGATGGTTTATTTAAAATTAGAGTTGAAACTGATGTTTGTTCGCACAATAATTTTAGTTCTATTGATTATCCTGTTTCTTATTCCATTGAATCTTCAAATGTTTGGCATGGTCGTTTAGGACATATTAACTATGATTATGTGAAAAGAATGATGAATTTAGATATTATTCCTAAACATGCTATTGATAAGAATTCTAAATGTCATGTATGTGTTGAAGCTAAATCTACAAAAGGTCCGTTTAAGTCGGTTGTGAGAAATTCTGAAATACTAGATTTAGTTCATACTGATATTTGTGAATTTAATGGCGTGTTGACCAAAGACAAAAAGAAATACTTTCTCACTTTTATTGATGATGCTAGTAAATCTTGTTATGTCTATTTGCTTAGTTCTAAAGATGAAGCATTAGATAAATTCATTATATTTAAGAATGAAGCAGAAACACAAATCGGCAAGAAACTTAAGCGGTTAAGGTCTGATAGAGGAGGTGAATATGAGTCTAACCCCTTCATGTACTATTGCCAAGAAAACGGAATCGTACATGAAGAGACTCCTCCCTACACCCCTCAATCAAATGGTGTTGTTGAACGTAAGAATAGAACCCTTGCGATATGATTAACGGTTTGCTTATAAGTTACGGGTCGCCCCAAATATATGTGGGGAGAGGCTTTGAATACGGCTTGCTATATTGAATAGAGTCCCTCCTAAACATAGAAAGGAAAGTCCGTTTGAACTTTGGAGAGGTCGACGAGGCTAGCTTGAAACACTTAAAAGTGTGGGGGTGCCTTGCAAAGGTACTTGTACCCGCACATAAAAGGAAAAAGCTTGGACCTAAAGCTGTTGATGCTATCTTTATAGGTTATTCGAAACAAGTTATGCATTGAGATTTCTTATTATAAAATCTGAAATTTACGGCATAGATGTGAACTCTATAGTTGAGTTACGTGATGCAACATTTTTGAGGATGTGTTTCCTATGAAGGACGGACTTCTAAGGAATCTAACCCAACCACTAATTCCATTCCTGCTCAAGTAGAGGAGATGACAAATGTGGGGGTTGATTCCGGTGCAACTCATTCGACGATGAGATTGAACCAAGAAGGAAGCGAAGGGCAAGGACCACCAAGGATTTTGGAAGTGATTTCATCACTTACAATGTCGAGAGTGATCCGCTAACCTTCAAAGCTGCTATGGCTACTTCGATGCCAAGCGGTGGAAGGATGCCGTTAAGAGTGAGATGGATTCTATTGTCTCTAATGGGACATGGGAATTGGTCGATCTCCCTCCCGGTTGTAGCACGATAGGATGTAAGTGGGTCTTCAAAAGGAAACCGAAACCGGATGGAACCGTTGACAAGTTTAAGGCTAGGTTAGTGGCTAAGGGATTCAAGCAAATGGAAGGAATAGACTATTTCGATACCTATTCGCCAGGTGCTAGAATGACTACAATCCGAATGCTTATCGCATTGGCCTCGTATATGATCTTCCTATCCATCAGATGGATGTTAAGACCGCTTTCTTGCATGGCGATCTAGAGGAAGAAATTTATATGGATCAACCTGAAGGTTTTGAGGCCTCTGGCAATGAGAGAAAGGTTTGTAAACTTGTTAAGTCCTTGTATGGACTTAAACAAGCCCCTAAGCAATGGCATGAGAAATTTGATAAAATTGTCTCATCGTTTGGCTTTGTTACTAATGAGTTTGATAAGTGTGTTTATAGCAAGAGTATTGGTGATAGTAGTATTGTCTTATGTCTGTATGTCGATGATATTCTGTTATTTGGAACGGATATGAGGATAATTAATACTACTAAGGAATTCTTGAAAAGTAAGTTTGAGATGAAAGATATGGGAGTAGCAAGTGTGATTCTTGGCCTTAAGTTGACTCGTTCAACTAGTGGCATAACCATTTCGCAATCTCATTATACTGAAAGTGTAATTGAGAAATTTGGTTATAAGAATTGCAAGGTAGCTAAGACTCCATATGACCCTTCATCTGCTCTTACTAAGAATGAAAGTGGAGTACCGATGGCTCAGTTGAGATATTCTCAAATTATTGGAAGTTTGATGTATCTTGCCAATTGTACTAGACCGGATATATCCTATTCGGTTACTAGGTTGGCTAGATATACTCAATGTCCAAGTAAAGCACATTGGGAAGCTCTTGATAGAGTTCTCAAGTACTTGAAGGGAACGATTTCCCTTGGGCTGCATTACGGGAGATATCCTTCTGTTCTTGAAGGATATAGTGATGCAAGCTGGATTGCCTATAACTCCGGAAGTTATGGCTGTACGGGGTATGTTTTCACCTTAGGCGGAGCTGCAGTCGCCTGGAGGTCGACTAAACAAACTCTGTTGTCTAGGTCCACATTTGAGGCCGAATTAGTTGCTCTTGACACTACTGGATTGGAACCTGAATGGCTTCGAGGACTTATGTCTGAGTTGCCCATGGTCGATAAGCCCATGCACATTATCTCGTACATTGTGACAACACCTGCCACAATTGAGAAACTGAATAGTGTCAAGTACAACTGTAAAACTAGGAGGCACATCCAAATTAGGTTAAAATCTATAAGGGATCTAGTGTCTCGAAAGGTGATAGGCGTTGATTATGTTGGTACCAAGGATAACACGGTGATCCTTTAACCAAAGGGCTAGAATTTGCTCTAGTTCAAAAATCTAGGTTGGGGATGGGATTAAACCCCGTCTCGATTCAAACGCGATTGCAACCCAATCTACACAGTGGAGATCCCACAACGGAGATTCAATGTGGTAATAACAAGGCCGTGGGGTGAGTCGGAGCACTTAATAATAGATTGACATGTTACATGTCCGAGTCTATCCCCGAATAGCCTAGAGGTGCTCGTTCTTTGCTAATATAGTAAAAGTTTGGAACTTTGAATGGGATCAAGTCTTTTAGACAAGATGCTAGCAGTACATCTTCTGAGATGCCCAGCTAAGTGAGTGTTGTTGTTGGCCGCAACTAGAGAAATTTGGGTTATTCCTTGAAAGCACTCATGATAGAGGATCGGGACGTATGGCTTATAAGCGTCAAGTGTTCGATAGAGGGCCTATCATAGCTTTTGTCGTGTTTGTTACCAGCAAAGGCCTCTACATCCAAAGGCATCAGATTCAAGACACCCGTTCATCTGGTCCTGTGGAGGTTTGCGTTGGATAACATAAGTAGTGGTTCAAGCCGGAAGGTACCATTATTGAAAGCATGGCAATGGATAATCTGTACACGTCATATTTCTATGAACTTGTGGGGGATTGTTGGAATTTTGGTATACATGTGGTATGAAGTTCATAGTCATATTACCTTGGATGGTATTTGCCTTGGACTGAATTTGGCCAAGGAAATCACGTGCGGGATTCTTGCTATGAGAGCGGCCGCGCCACGCCTAGGGCGGCCGCGGCTGGGTGGCTGAAACTCTCATAATGTTCTTGTGACTTAGCGCGGTCGCGCCACCCTCAAGGGCGGCCGCGCTAGTGACGGGGTTTTCCTTCCTGGGCCGAATTTTCTGTGGGTTTTTAGGATTAATTAAGTCCTAAACCTAATTTTATCACATGAGTATAAATTATAACTTCCTCCCAGCCGTTTTTCAGTAGATGAATATTGAAGAGAAACAAAAATTCTCTTGCTTTAATTCATAGATTGATTACTCCCGTTCATAGAGATTAGTTCGTGTGATTCAAGGCGACTGAGATAGGACCGCCGGTGATTACCTACTGTGTCTTTGCTTTGTGAGTACGTAATCCGTGATCGTTTTATCCTCGGAGAAATTTGCACATGCACGAGTTGCACCAATTGGGGGCAATATTTTCTCTTAGGACAGTCTTCCTAAGGCGACTCGATCAAATCACGATAAGTTTTCTAATCAATTGTTTACTTGTTTCTGTTCTGTTTTCCTGACCCTATTCCATTGCTTTCGATTTTGCTATTGGCTTAATTGGTACGTTCTTGACTTGATCAATAAATTCCCTACTGTTGATTAAATTGTTAATTTAATCTGTGGTGCAATAATTTGATTTCCAACATCTTCATCCTCAAAGTAGGGTTAAGACTTTTGACAAGACTTTTGACAAGTCTTATTTTCCTTGTCAAAAGTCTTAACCCTACTTTGAGGATATTTAGGTTGAACGTTGAGGCAAAGGCTATGTTAGTGCTCCTTCCCAGCACCCTACCAATAAGAAAATAATGGCAAGGTTTAGTTTTATTTGCTCTGTTTAAGGGTTTTTCCTTGTGAAACTACTTGAAGGCCACCACTATTACATTATAAAGGAAATCGCACCAATCAAAGTCCTTCTGGAGCAAAATCGCAGCCATACCTTCAAATTGAACCATTGTTATACATTAATGGGAGCCTGACGGACAAATAATTCATCGGTCAACCACTTCGGCCAAAGCATAATTAAAAGGATCAAGATCCCCTTTCCTTCACCGGTCAGAAAGCGAACATTATCACCTCTGATATGGGCCCATGCAAGCTTCATATCCTCCAGTTTCATGGATGAAGATCCATTGTTTCTAAGAGTGGAAAAGGAATCACGGATAGCTGCAAGAGATAATTTAACATGGGTGTTGAGGACGTTTGAAACTATGGTAGGGGTTTCTCTAGGTTTGGCTGCTTCATCATCCAAGGTTCCATTGTCGAAGAACGCATCAACTGAAAATAAATTTCTTCGGATGTCGGAGCATAACAAATGGAAGAACTCTGGCACCTGTGAGAAGGGCAAGCAACATCTTTCCATTCTTTGATGGAAAACAAGACTCTAGAATGTAACCCCCGTATATGTCCTTCTTAGGATGTTTGTGAGCCATTAAATCTATAACTCATAGTAAATAAACATTTTAAGTTGCAAACAAATAACAATTAAAAAATAGTTCATGTAGATTAAAGCTAGGGTTACCAAGGACTGTAAAGAACAAGGAGTAAAAGCAAATAAAGTAATGATCTTCACAAGAACGGAGGTCTGTAGAAACAAGAGCTCCACTGGCGGCAAGAAGTTGAGAGCATAGAGTGAAACGAAGAAGAATGTAGAGGCGGTGAAAAGAAAGTGAAGATAGGTTTTGAATGAGGGCTTTTATATGAGGGAGAAAAATAGGATATAATTTTGTTGGTAGAAGCAAAATAAGTTCATATTTTTAAAATGTGGAAAAATATGAAGGAAATTGTGGTACACGAACCAGACATAAATGTGTGAAAGTGGAGGCTAAAAATTTAGGAACGTGTGTGCGTCAGTTAAAATTTGAATATAATGCAAAGAGATAAACTTTAATGAAGCCAACAATAACAAAGCTTGCTTCTCATCTTTAATTGTCTCATCATCAACGTTACACAATCGACATACTAGTTGACTGAAAGAATTACTATGGTCATGCAAATTACCCCCTTCATCGAACTTCAAGCAATACAAATCCATCTTCAAGAACAACCGATTAGTCAACGACTTAGACGCATAGATACTAGCAAGTTTCTCCCAAATACTTCTCGGTGTTGTCTCCTTCAAAACACTAAATTCAATTTCGGGAGCAAATGCTAACCTTATCGTACTCGAAGCCCTCTTTTAAATTTTGGCCCAATCTACGTCTTTCATCCCATTCGATTTGTTCTCTTCCAAAGCTTCATCAAGTCCCTGTTGAACCAACACGTCTTGGATTGTCATCTGCCACACCGTGAAAATTCATCTTCCCATCAAAGACCGGAACTTGATAATTTGAACCCTCGCTATTCATATTTCCCAAAACATGAATTTCTTCAAAACTGCTGCTTCTGTCCGACATCAATTACCACCTCTGGGGACTTCAGAATCCAATCTCCACCGTTCAGATTGAATATCTATGAGTCCCAAAGCTACTCACCAAAAATCAGCCCGATCCAACGGTGAACAAACTCTCTACGTCAATTTTCCTACCGCTGCGCTGAAAAAAACGAACCAGAAATCTGCAATTTCTTTCTTCGATTTTTCCTCTCTTTTCTTGATGCAAATTCTTCTCTTAAACCTGGCTCTGATACCACTTGTTAGGATCGCTCATCCACACAAAAAATTCGCAATATGAGAAATCAAATAACACACACACGAAATAAAAACAAAACACACAATATTCTGTAGTTCGACTAAAAACCTACGTACTCCACCCAAAATATAATCGAAATTCATGTCACATCTTTTCTTTTAGTGAAACGATTGAAAAGATTAATTTGGCTTCAGGTGGTGACCGATGAGTCCCAAATAGTACTCAAATTAGTTTTAGCCATTGATTTATGTGCGTGAGCAACATCTATATTATAAATGGCAAAAGAATCTTCAACAGTACAATGAATAGTTACATCCGCCGACTTTATCATTTGAGTAGGTCTGCTGAGAAACGCGTTTCTCCATAACTATGGAGAAACGCGTTTTTAATAGCCAGAAGCTATACATTTGATAACCAGAAGAAAATTTCTGGATATCAGTCTCAAAGGGTTCTGGATATCCAGAAGCTTTGGAACGGATATCCAGAAGCCTTTGGGCGGATATCCAGAAAAAATAGATTTGAAGCCAAATCCAAGGCCAAGACCAGAAATGCTTATTGAAGGTTTCTGGATATCCAGAAACCTTCAAATGTATATCCAGAAACCATCAAATGAATATCCAGAAACATTTTGAAGCCAAATCCAAGGCCAAGACCAGAAATTGCTTATTGAAGGTTTCTGGATATCCAGAAACCTTCAAATGTATATCCAGAAACCATCAAATGAATATCCAGAAACATTTTGAAAGTTTCTGGATATCATTTTGAAGGTTTCTGGATATCACTTTCATAAGCTTCTGGATATCCTTTCAAAGGGTTCTGGATATCCAGAACCTTTGAGATTGATATCCAGAAGTAACCATGGGACAAGGTCATGGCCAATACAAAAAGTTTCTGGATATCCTTTCAATAGCTTCTGGATATCCGTAACCCGTTTCTCCATAACTTATGGAGAAACGCGTTTCTCCCTAGATTTTACGTTATCATTTTGCCCTCACTATTTTATTCCTTTTCCATTTTGCTCTTAAAAAAAAAATTAAAAAAAAAAAAAAATGTGACCTTGAACACGGGCTTAGGCTAGTCTTATTACGTAGCTAACTTGTTTTGAGCATGTGCATGTAAGCAGGAGGTTGTTCTTGTATCCAAATGAGAATAGCTAATAACGACACTCTTCCACCTAACTGGCGGGTTAATGTCTACCTCAAAATGTTTATTCACGATTTAAAGAAAAAAACTCTTTAAATATTACAAAAAATTATTTTTAACTTTTTTTTTTTCGTTTATTTGTCAAATAACTGATAAATGCATTTATCAGTTATTTTAATTAAAAAATCAAGCACAAAATACTTTTTAAAAAACTGAAAATAAATTTATCAATTATAAACAACTGATAAAAAAAAGTATTTTTTTTAATATCACTTCTTACATGTTTTTTTTTTGTTGTTGTAAATATCATTTTTTTGAGTTAGTTTTTGATAAAAACTCGTATTCTTTTTATTTTTTATTTTGTAATGCTCAAGAGCGTAAAACTTGGACATATGACAAGATGACTACAAAGTGGGGTTATGACCAATTGACATCTCAACTCGATTTTAAAAATTCTTCAAAGGAATATCTTGTTAATGATGCATGTATATTTGGGGTGGAGGTTTTTGTTGATCAATACACCGGCAATGGTCAATCTCTATCCATAAATAACATCGACGCCCAACACAATTCTTACACGTGGCACATTCCGAACTTCTCTGCAAAAAATGATAAAAGGATTTGGTCTCCTCCATTTTCTATTGGTGGGCGTGGATGGTACTCCTCCTCTTTAACTTCGTTACATTTCGGGGGCTGCCCCTGTCGGACGGATTGACTGTGTGACATGACTTCTATACGAAATTGTTATCAATTATGCCGGCCTAACTGTGCATACCCCGAATCCTAACTTCATTTCCAATTTCTTACAACGCGTAACATGATTAATATATGTGTGTGTGTGTGTTTATAGGATGCTTAACATCGATCCCGAAAGGGCTTAACTAAGGGAAAGACCTTATGCATTTCAATGTTTTTAGGAGATGCAGCAAGTCTTCCTTCCGGACATAAGGTGTATGCCGAGTATACGATATCCGTAAAGAATCAAATCGGTAATAAGGATGAAGTAAAGAAAGGTACTAACCTCCGTTCCACAAAACCTTACCCATTTACTATTTTGACGATCAATGTAAAAGAACTTTGACCAAGCATTAATGTCAAACTAATTATTCTAATGAAATTTTAAAAATTGTTATTGATAAATCACTTAATGATTTATCAATAAAAATTTTTAGATTTTCAGTATGACGATTAAATTGACATTTTTGTTTGATTAAAGTTTATTAGTATTGCTCGCCAAAAACATAAGAGGGTAGGTTTTATGGGACAGATGGGGTATATGATAATTATACATTTGCATTTGTTCATGTTAATTTGTTAGTCAAATGAATTATTTCTTTATATATACTTCATCCCACCTCAGACCGTATTAACTTTTTGAGCACGGTAATTAAGTAAAAGTGAGATAGGAAAGAAGTTTTGTGATTATGAAAATTAAAGTAGTAGAGAGAATGAGTGCGAGAAATAGTAAATTGATTGGTTTTGTGAGTATAAAAGTAAAGTAAAAGAGAGAATGAGTGGAAGGAAAATTGAAAATTATTTGTCATTTTGGATAGTTCAATTTGAGGTGGACAGACAAAAAATAAAATAAATCTGATTTTTGAAATGACTAATGGGATATATATACTCCCTCCGTCCCGAAACATAATTCACAAACACTGTTTGCACTGATTTTAAGGAGGGAGTATTATATTGAAAGTGTTGTGAGTGTGAAAATAAAATAGGAGAGAGAATGAGTGGAGAGAATAGTAAATTATAATGGTGTTGTGAGTATTAAAATAATGTAGGAGAGAGAATGAATGGAGGGAATAGTAAAGATTCCTTTCTGTTAGTGTAATCTGCAGATGATATCGTAGATGATTTCCCAAGTGATATCGCAGATGATATCCTGGACTGAAAATTATATAGTTGTATATTTCTTGTTTGTTATTTAATGGACTAACGTGCTAATATGGTCTGTATAGTCTATGGTTTATGGTTGTATTTCAGGGTGCAATAGCATCAAAGAAGGAGCTAGACACGTGTGGAAATTGGAAGAAAAGAATTAATACATTTTATGAATTAATTCGTAACTTTGGCAAACAACAACAATACGTATGGAGACTTTGTCAAAGGTTGTTGCTGAGTTATAGAAGAAGTACAAGGATGATAAAGCAAGGGAGTACAAGGCGTGGAAGCATGGCTTGAGGATTCAACAACTCGGTTGCTACAAAATAGGAAGTGGGAGCTAGAATTGTGGAAACAAATTAACCCACTCTCCCTACACTTCCTCCACGTGCAAGACCAGCCCCAAGGCTGTTATTGGAGTAGCCTTCAAGTATTTGAAGACTATAAATAAGCTTGGAAGGTTTATTTGAAGATATGCCAATTATTTCATCACATTCACACCTTCGAAAAGCTTAGAGATAAAGTTCTTTGTTTGGTTCTTTTTAAATCCTTTCTCCCTTGTAATTTCGCACTTGATTACTTTGGTATCAAGGTGTGTGAAGGCTAGGATAGGATTCCGTTCTTTATCTCTTGTTCCATAGAGCTCAAAATAGATATAGCTATAGGGAACTTTCGGCTTTGTAAATTCATCTATAGTGATTATAAAGTCTTGCACTAAGAGGCACTCTCAAGTTATATTTATATAACTTGAGAAAAACAATTTTGGTGTTTTATTCCATTGCAAACTCTTTTACAAAATTGTTTTATTTTCGAAGTGTGTGTGTGTGCCATCCCAAGTGCTATCGTTGGTGCAGTTATCACCTTGGATATCACTTGTGATTCAAGCTGTGACAATTTCAATTGGTATCAGAGCCTCTCACTTGACGATACTAAGTGTTTGGTCCTCTTTATCATGGCTTTTGATCCTGCAAATCCAAACCAAAAACGTCTTCTGTTTTAGATGGTTCGAATTATGCATATTGGAAAATTCGCCTTCGCTCGCATATCAAATCAATTGATCTTCGAGCATGGCGATCTATAGTTCATGGGTACTCTCTTCCACTCTTACCTCCTGATGAGGATGGTGATGTTCAGGTTAAACCTGAAGGTGAGTGGACGAATGAAGAGATCACTCTAGCTAACTATAATGAGAAAGCTCTTAATGCTATCTTTGAGTGGGTTGACATGCATATTTTTAAACTTATTCAAAATAGTTCCACACTCGAAGCTTGGGATATTTTACAAAGGTTTTGTGAAGGTGATTCTAGTGTGCGTGAAAACAAACTCGGAGGTCTTCGGCAAATTTGAAAGGTTGAGAATGGGTGAAAGTGATACCATTTCCTCTTATTTTGAAAAACTATTTGACATTGCTAATGAGTGTCAACTTTTAGGTGAACCTTTTACAAACAAACAATTGGTTTCAAAGGCTATTAGAACTCTCCCTGAGCGTTTTAATATAAAAGTTTCATCTATAGAAGAGGCTCACAATCTTTCTACAATGGATATCAATTCCTTAATGAGCATTTTAAAAAATTTTGAGTCAAACCTTGCCGAGCAAAGTGAAGCTTTCAAAGGCAAGAGTGTAGCTTTAAAAGTTCATTCCTCTAGTGGTTCAACTAATGAGGATGACGAAATTTTTGAGGAATTAGGTGAAGATGCCAGTGTTGCCTTACTTACCAGGAAATATAACTCAATGGTGAGAAAATTTAACAAAGAAAATGTGCAGGTAAAGGCTAAAGAGCAACAAGCCAAGGTGTACAATTCAATGTCCAAGAGGACATTTTCATCTACTCAGAAAGGTGGTCCCATAAGGAGAGCATCATCAGATCAATCCAGATCTGATCCAAAATACCTTGAATCAATCCAATGTCATGCTTGCTCTGGATGGGGTCATTACTCAAATGAGTGTGCTAACACTCTAAGGAAGATGGGAAAGAACCTATGGGTTTCTCTCAGTGACAATGAGGATGAGGAGACCAATCAATCTGAAGATTCGAGATCAAGCAAGCGATGGTGGTCACAAACTGTGACTCGGATTACATCGATGATACCCAGGTGACATCCAAAATGGGATAGCACACGAGATATCATCCAACAGATATACGCATTTAAATTTGATAAATGTTGTTTGTTTTGTGGGTTCTGTTAACATGGATGCGGAGTTGTTCACAAGATGAGAAGGAGTTCAGCAAGGATGAACTCATTTGTGGTCTTAAGAACCTTTGCAAAGAATTGGTGGATGAATGGAAGAAAGAGAACAAAAAGGTGATCTCTCTGTCCAAAGAGGTTCAAGACCTAACTGATGGCTTGACTAGATTGGAAGTTCAACTCATAAAGAAGGATGTGGAGCTGGACAAAGTCAAGAGCAAACTTACTCTTGCCGAGACAACATTCAAGAAACTCAATACGAGTTCTACCAAGTTAGATGCAATTCTTGGGTTGTCCAAACCACTCAAGGCAGGTGATGGAGTACAGGAATCTCCATTAATATTGCTGGAAGAACTGGAGAATCAAAATCAAGTAAGTGATACCCCAGTCTTGGCCAAAGTGTTGCCACTGATGGGATAGCATCTCCGGTATCACCCAAGACCAATCCAGCAACTGAAAAGGATGAACAGTCAGATGATGATCATGTGCATGAAGACTTGAGAAGGGATCCAGCAGCTAGGATCAGAAGAGACCATCCCTCCTCTCAAATTATTGGAGAAGCTAGTGAAGGGGTACAAACAAGGAATAAAGGACATTTTAGTGACCGTGAAATGGCAAGGTATGTGTGTATGTCCACCACATACCACAAGGTAAAATATTCCTGTTTTGTCTCTTCTTTAGAACCCAAAAATATTTCTGAAGCTTTAAAAGATAATTTTTGGATACAAGCCATGCAAGAGGAACTTGACCAATTTGCTCGTAATGAAGTTTGGTGTTTAGTACCACGTCCTAGTAATACAAATGTTATTGGTACTAAATGGATTTTCAAAAACAAATCAGATGAGCAAGGAAATATTGTTAGGAACAAAGCTCGTCTCGTAGCACAAGGTTACACCCAAATTGAAGGTGTTGACTTTGATGAGACCTTTGCTCCCGTTGCTAGAATAGAATCCATAAGACTCCTCTTGGCTATAGCTTGTTTTCTAAAAATTACTTTGTTTCAAATGGATGTTAAAGCCGCCTTTTTAAATGGTTATTCAAAAGAAGAAGTTTTTGTTGAACAACCGAAAGGATTTGAAGATCCTAATCTACCAAACCATGTATATAGACTTGATAAAGCTTTATATGGCTTGAAACAAGCTCCACGTGCATGGTATGGTCGCTTAACCTCTTTCTTACTTGAATATGGATTCACAAGAGGTGAAGCGAGATAGGACCTTATTTATCCTAAGGCATGGCAAAGAAATAGTCATTGTTCAAATCTATGTTGATGACATAGTCTATGGCTCTACTTCTCAAACGTGTTTAAAAGATTTTGTAGAGGCTATGACATCAACATTTGAAATGAGCATGATTGGAGAGTTAACATTCTTTCTAGGCTTGCGGGTGAAACAATCAAATGAAGGAATATTCATTTCACAAAGCAAGTATGCAAAGAGCCTAGTAAAAAGGTTTGGGTTGGAAGGAGCAAAAAGTTCAAAAATCCCCATGTGTTCTTCTCTCAAACTTGGTAGAGATCAAGTAGGTGAGGATGTTGATCCTACTCTTTATCGTTCAATGATAGGTAGCCTTCTCTATCTCACTTCTAGTCGTCCTGATATCATGTTCGGCGTGTGTGTTTGTGCACGTTATCAAGCCAATCCTAAAGTCTCTCACCTTAATTCTCAAAAAGATAATTAAATATGTTTCAGAACAAGTGAATTAGGGATTTGGTTTAGTAAGGATACTAATACCAATTTGGTTGGCTTTAGTGACTCGGATTGGGCGGGGATATGGATGATAGGAAGAGTACTAGTGGGGGTGTTTTTACTTGGGCAACAATTTAGTTTCATGGTATAGTCGTAAACAAAATTGTGTTTCTCTCTCACAAATTGAGTCTCGAGTATGTGGGCACTGGTAGTTGTTGTTCACAACTTATTTGGCTAAAACATATGTTAGATGACTATGGCCTAGAGAGTAATTCTTTGACTATGTCTTGTGATAACCTCGAGTGCTATCAACATTTCAAAAAACCCGGTTCAACATTCCCGTACCAAACACGTTGACATACGTCATCATTTTCTTAGAGATATGATAGATAAAGGCCTAATTAATATTGATCATATTGATACTAAGTATCAACTGGGCGACATCTTTACGAGGCCTTAGACCACGAGAGATTTTCTAGTTTGAAAAGATCTCTTGGTCTTTGTAATCTCTGAGTCTGTTCGTCTGTGCTACCCCAGGTGATGTTATCACTTAGGGTAACACTTGTATATTAGTGTATTTTTTTAGTTATTTATTTAAAAAAAAAAATGTGTTTTATGTTTTGTTTTATTCTGGTTAGCTTAGTTCTAACTGTGGCACATGCTGACCTTTTTGTTATGGTAGGTTATTATTTAGGTTAGCACGTCTGATATCATTCCCCTTCATATGCTTAAAGTGACAAAGTCACTAATCTTTTCTTTTTGATAAATAAAAGGCATTTCTTCATACTTTTCTCTCGAGCTCGGGGCACGGTGTTCGCTGCAACGATGTACTCTTGCCAATGAGAAGGTATGAGGTGATTTATGCTGAGTATTAGGGACATGGAGTTCGCTACTACAGTGTACCCTACTTGAAAGGCATAGATCACTTGGTCTCTACACTTGAAATATAACTTGAAGCACGGAGCTCGTTACTACGTTGCTTTCTTGTTTAAAGAAGTGTATTGATCCTTTATAACAAGCAATGTACTTAAAAAGAATATAGGCTTATAATGCCTAAAGTGCATGAAAAATGCTCAGCTTGTAATGCCTAAAGTGCATGAAAAATGCTCAGCTTGTTATGCCTCAAGTGTTTGAAACTGAAAAAATATTTATCAAGGGGTTTTATATCATATGTGTTATTCTACGTGTTGCCATCATTGCCTTAACACATTAGTGTGTGCTATATTAGTTTTTTATTTATTTTCGAAATATTGTTGATTAATTTCTCAAAATCTGAAAGTCTTTTTAATTAAAGAGTTTACGATTTTGAAAACGTCTTCAACAAGATTCCTTTATTTTTTGGTAAACTTAATTAAGTAACTAACCCATATTTATTTTTATTTGTGCTTATAATGTTTTGGGCTTAGTTATAAATTATTTAGTTTACTTATTTTTTGTTTTACGTTTATATTTAAAAAAAAAAAATTTATCTTTTTATTTTTTTTTGCAACCGTGTTGTTTGTTTAAAAAAGTATTGAGGTTTTAAAAGATGTGGTTAGGGTTTACTTTGGAATTGTGTGGATAGGGATTAGTTTGAGAATAAATAGGGGTAGATTAGATAGGCTTTTAAATGTCAAATCAAATTAAAACTTTGTTCCCCATTTAATCTCTTCCTTCCTATTTTCTCTCAACCTCCTCCGTATCTCTCTATCCGTTACCCTCAACTCTCTCTAAAACCCTCGTTCCAACGACTTCTTCTCTCCAAAAATCCTAGGTCAAAAATTCTTTCCAAAAATTCTCTCAAATCTCCATGGCATCTCCATCCAAAGCTAGTACCGAACCTTCCCACACGGACCAAATGGACATCTCACCTAGCATTGCTCCTTAGTGGCATCTCGCGTGGCCATGGAAACTTCCCCAATGATCACTCCAAGCTCTTCTCCACCAACAATGGCGATTGTTCCTACCTCTGGCCCCAATGCCTCGTTTGATCAAGGCATTCCTAAGGTGACTCTCATTCCTACCGAGCCAAAAGGAAGAGGAAAGCCCCAAGCGCCAAGTATCTCCCAAATCGCAAAAGGAGGTCTTCCAACCGCATTAGATCAATCGGGTCCAAGGCAACTTCAAATACCTCTCTTGATCCAGTTGATGTCTCGAAAGCTCTATTGATGTGTCCTCGCCCATGTGAGTGATGAGAACTTTGAAGCAAACAAGGAAAAGGAGCCTTACGTGGACTCATTTGATGCTTGGATAGATGGTGATGAAGAGGAGACTCTCTCGATTATCGAAAAGAAGGCCAAGGGCAAAGCGTGAGTGCTACCGGAAGTGCTAGCAAGAAGAGGATATCATCCGAGGTAACACTTGCCCCCTCTTCTGTTCCTAAACATTCCTCTAGTGATAATTACGGTGATGAGGTTACTCAAAGCTGAAGAGGATAAAGCTTTTCCAAAACCTTTTCTTACTTTGGAGTATTATAAAAAGGAAAATATGGAACTTTGGTTGAATAGTCTAAGTAAGAGAATTTTAAAAGAGAAGCACATTGATGAGGGTCGGTTGGAAAAGGAAGGAGTGGTTCGGTTTTTAAAGGACAGGAATTTTATTAATGCTAATAATCATGCATCGATTTTGTTGAGAGTGTTATTCGCAATTTTTTGCCAATTTGCATGCTCATTTGGATGATGAAAGTCTGCTAAATATGGAAAAGTGTTTGTTAGGGAAGAGTCTATTCTTTTACTCACCCCGATTAACAAAGTTTTAGGCCTCCCTAATGTAGATGATGAGAGCATTAGGGTCAATAGAGATGAAATGGTAAAATTGCTCACTCACAACAAAGCTGCAGTCTTGGCCTTTGAAAGAGAAACTTCATGCTTCTAGATTATCTTCTCTCTATTCGTACTACACAAACCTGTGTGCATCTTCAATTGGCTTCCTACAACTAATGAACCTATTGTGACTTTGGAGCATTCGAATGTGTTGTATAGATTGGGTAAAAATTTAAGGATTAACTTTGGGAGATTAGTGTTTAAACACTTAGCTTCATGGGGTAGAAAAAGGAAGTGAACATTAGCTTTTTCCCTATCCTTCTCTAATCTTCAAAGTTTTGGTATTTCAATCCTTGCCCATTGAAGCCTCTGATGTTTTTACCTTGAACTGAGTACTATACCATTGATCAACAAGCGAAAAAGGGTAAAAGGTATACAAAAGATCTTCCTTGGAACAAATCGATGAAAGCGACCCCTGCTCCTCCCGGTGCTATCTCACGTGATACCCCAAGTGCTTTCCCGGTGTTGCCCCTCATACTTTTGCGAGAGCTGATCTGCCAAGTATTACGAACAACATGATGAATCTTTTGGGCAACTCTGGACCATCAATCCCAAAGGCTACGGTTCTCAACTTCCCTGCACAAACGAGTCGAGTGCAATAGGAGAACTTCTTTGAGGGATGGGCTAAGCTTAAGCGGAGTAACGGATGCTTTTATTGATGAAATTTCTTCCCAAACAGGGGAGGATCTGCTTCTTCTTGGAACTTCTGGGTGGTGCTACTGCAGTGCTACCACCGATCTTGGCCCAAGTGATGGTGGAAGTGATAGGGAAGGAGATCGGGAGGAAGAAGAGGAGTTTGAAGAAGAAGAAAGCCGAACCTTAAGGTTGATAAACTGAAGGTTTATGTTGCCGCTATCATATGGGTGACTATTTTTGTGGTGGTCCTACAAACAATGTTTTTATTTTGGTGATGGTGGTGGTTCTCTAAACAATTTACTTTTATTTTGTTTATTTTGCTAAAACACTTTAGTTGGTTTGTTAATAACTTAATACGCTAGGATGTTTTTTTTGCTAGTTTTTGGATGATATTTTGCTACAATGGTTTTGGTTTTTAATGGTTACTTAGTTTATTTCGAAAACTTTTTAAAGTTTGAAATAAATTAGTTTATTATGATAAATCATTGTTTAGGATTAGCTCCTTGATTAAGGGGAGTTAATTTTTGTGGAGATATTATTCTATGGTCTATGCTCAGTACATTTGTATATAGACTTATCCTACGGGACGACATCACATTAAGTTTGGAAAGAAATATCCAACTAAGGGGAGATTGTTGAGTGTAATCTGCAGGTGATATCGTAGATGATTTCCCAGTGATATCGCAGATGATATCACAGATGAAAATTATATAGTTGTATATTTCTTGTTTGTTATTTAATGGACTAACGTGCTAATATGGTCTGTATAGTCTATGGTTTATGGTTGTATTTCGGGGGTGCAATAGCATCAAAGAAGGAGCTAGACACGTGTGGAAATTGGAAGAAAAGAATTAATACATTTTATGAATTAATTCGTAACTTTAACAAACAACAACAATACGTATGGAGACTTTGTCAAAGGTTGTTCTTGAGTTATAGAAGAAGTACAAGGATGATAAAGCAAGGGAGTACAAGGCGTGGAAGCATGGCTTGAGGATTCAACAACTCGGTTGCTACAAAATAGGAAGTGGGAGCTAGAATTGTGGAAACAAATTAACCCACTCTCCCTACACTTCCTCCACGTGCAAGACCAGCCCCAAGGCTGTTATTGGAGTAGCCTTCAAGTATTTGAAGACTATAAATAAGCTTGGAAGGTTTATTTGAAGATATGCCAATTATTTCATCACATTCACACCTTCGAAAAGCTTAGAGATAAAGTTCTTTGTTTGGTTCTTTTTAAATCCTTTCTCCCTTGTAATTTCGCACTTGATTACTTTGGTATCAAGGTGTGTGAAGGCTAGGATAGGATTCCGTTCTTTATCTCTTGTTCCATAGAGCTCAAAATAGATATAGCTATAGGGAACTTTCGGCTTTGTAAATTCATTTATAGTGATTATAAAGTCTTGCCTAAGAGGCACTCTCAAGTTATATTTATATAACTTGAGAAAAACAATTTTGGTGTTTTATTCCGCTGCAAACTCTTTTACAAAATTGTTTTATTTTCGAAGTGTGTGTGTGTGCCATCCCAAGTGCTATCGTTGGTGCAGTTATCACCTTGGATATCACTTGTGATTCAAGCCGTGACAATTTCACTTTCCATTTTAGGTAAGTTTTAAATGTGTGAAATAAGTTTTGGGACGCCCAAAAGGGAAAGTGTGAAGATTGTTCCGAGACGGAGGGAGTATGTGTATTGTGTGCAGATCAGCACTTAAGGGGGTCAATACCTTTGAACTTTGGCAAAATTTTAAATCATGTCTAAAGTTGTAGAAGAGAAAGCATTGTGTAATTAAACATGACATAATTTGAAATAGTATACTATAAATTTAAAATAAAATTTGGCAATATATATATATATATATATATAGGAAGCTATTCAAATGAGAACCAAATTTATATGAGAACCATGAGAACTAAATCCAGCCATTGGATTAAAAACACATCAATGCTCCATATTAAAAAAAAAGATAGAGGGGGTGGCATTTTCGTAATTATTGTGAACAAAATCCCCCTCAAATTTCAAAATAAAATATCTTAATATCTATAAATCGAAAAAAATTTCGAAAACACTGATTTTTTTGCCTTGACGAGACGATTCAAACTAGATCCTTGAAGATAGGATTTTGAAAAAATAATATTGAACAACGTCTAATTTTTAAAACACTAGCTAGTTAACTAGTGTACACTAGCTAGTTAAGTAATGTACACTAGCAACACAGCTAGTATACACTAAAAAAACTAGCTATTGTGCTAGATAACTAGCTAGTGTACACTAAGATTAGCGACTAGTGTACACAAAGGCTTGGCCCAATGCTTTGTCCTGCTGCCTAAGGCATTTGGCTAGTATACACTAGGTAGCTAGTGTACACTAGCCAAATGCAAAGTTATTTTATGAAGTAAAAAATGGTTGACACTCATTCAGATAACAATGACCTATCAAGTGGTGTCTACTTTTTCATGATTACAAAAAGCGCAGAAAGGAATATACAAAGTAATGTTACTACGATATGCTACTAGATCAATCAAGTCAGGGCATGGCATAGCATGAGAACCCATCAAAAATAAGGTGCATATATAGATAGAAAATAAGTTCTTGCCTCCCGTGCTTTCAGCAGATACAACACCCAGTTCATTCTTTGCAGTTGATAGAAATTAAAAAAAAAAAAAAGCTAGTGTACACTAGATAAAGTAGCTAGTGTACCCAAGTTAATCTGTCATATTTTATAAATTTGCTATTGTACATTAGATAAAATAGCTAGTGTACACTAAATTACTATTTCATTTCATTAAATAAAGGGGTACAATAGAAATCAACATCTAACAGTTTATGTTAAATAATCATCTGTATTCTCTATTAACTAATGTACCCAAGATATCACTTCAATAACAATTAACTAATGTACCCAAGATATCACTTCAATAACAACTGGGTATATTAGATAAATAGCTAGTGTACCTTACAAATTATGTCACGTGCAATATATATTACTTAACGGTACAAAGCTAACAGTTGTTGGCACCATGGTCCTAATTCCACTGAAAACATAAACAAGGACTATCTAAAAATAATCGACGTCATAGTAGATGACTAAATCTGCAAACTGGCAATAGTCCAGGAATTTTCCAAAGAATTGACCCAATAAAAAAATTACAAAACATATAGAAGAACAAAATAAATGTTACACAAGAAACGGAAGTTACACAGCTAGTGTACACTAGGTTACACTAGCAACACAACTAGTATACACTAAGAAAACTAGCTATTGTACACTAGATAACTAGCTAGTGTACACTAAGTTACAACAGCTAGTGTACACAAGGGCTTGGCCCAATACTTTGTCCTGCTGCCTAAGGCATTTGGCTAGTATACACTAGGTAATTTAGTGTCTGCACTGGTAGTTAAGTAATTAACTCGTCTTGTAGTAGCCATATAACTCGTGCACACTAGTTAAGTAATGTACCTGTAGTTAAAGTGCTTGTACATTAGTTAAGTAATTAACTCGCGCACACTAGTTAAGTAATGTCTTTAGTTAAGTAATGTCTAGTTAAGTAATCTATAAGTCAATATTATTTTTCAAAATCCTATCTTGAGGATCTAGTTTGAATCGTCTCGTCGAAGACAAAAATCGGTGTTTTCGATTTTTTTTTCGACTTATAGATATTGAGATATTTTATTTTGAAATTTGAGGGGGATTTAGTTCATGATAATTACGAAAATGGCACCCCTATATCTTTTTTTTTTTTAATCAACATTGATGTATTTTTTTAATCCAATGGTACATTAGTGGTTCTCGTAGTTTCATTATAAATTTGGTTACCATTATAATAGTCATTCTATTTTTTTTTTTGTGTTCTTTAAAAAGAAGGGGATCAACACATTTCACCGCTCCCCCCTTGATGCACTTCACAGAGGCGCCTAGCTATGCTAGGGAGGGCAATGTCATTACCTCTAACCACTGGTGGGGAACTCCACGACCTCCAGGGTTGATGATAACTCTAACCATCGTGCAAGCACTCGCGTCTATAATAATAGTACCCTCTATATATATATATATATATTTGTCGTTGGATAAGTCATCTAGCATAAGTATTGTATTTCGATCTTGTTGTTGTATGATGTTCACTTGTTACAGATCCATCAATCATTATTATGGTGGTGTTATTATTGAAGTAATGTAAGGAGTATGTTTTATTTGTTGCACCTAATTTCGAGCTCTAGTTGTATTAAGAAAAAACACTATATCATATTTGCTCCCCTTTAAACTAAATTTAGTTACTCCACCGTATCAAAATACTTGTAGTTCTGTTAAAATTTTGTAAAAAATTAGTTTTCTTGTAATATAAGAAAAAAATTAGTTTTAAAGCACTAAGTCTAACTAATAAGAGTGATGACCTGTTCTGAAAACTAGTTTTTTTTTTTTTTATAACATTTTGAAAAAAAAAAACTAATTTTTCACAAGAGTTACTTTATGTTCTTGAGTTTTTCAGATAAATTAATAAATGCATTTAAAACATACCTAATATACTAAATTACCCTTGAAATATTTCAATTAACTAGGCAATTAAATTTTTAATGACAACTACCTTATCATAAATAAATAAGGATAGTTTAGGCAAAAGTTTTATGAAAACCGTCAAAACTACAGTTATTTTCGGATGAAGGGAGTATTAAATTATAATATTTCATATTCAAAAGAGAAATGCTAGTGACATAGAAATAAGCCACAAAATTTTGTTTACAAAATAAATTGACTATATTTTATTGATTATATCAATAATAACACAATACGGTACTTTAATTTTAAAAAAACAATAATATTGTCCCCCATTAAAACTAAATTTAGTTATAAAAGGAATGTTTTTGTTTGATTTTGTGGTTAATGTTGATAATCATCTTGTTTCTTGGGCCCTAGCTAGCTTCCTTTATCATTTGACCGATCGCATAAAGTCAACTAATGGTCAAAAGTTTAAGACTAAACAAGACTATACTCCATTCCATTAATTCTGTTACATTTCAATGGTTAATATTTAAAATTACAAAAAAATTTATACTATTATTTTCACTTATTCTATTTCTTACTTTACTTTCATCACCAAACAATTTAGGCTACGTTTATTTCTGATAAAACGACTTTCAAAAAATAATTTTTGTAGTTAAGGATGGGTGAGTGAATGGTAAGTAGGGGTTGGGGTAGATTCGAGATCGACTCATTTGTTTGATGAAGTTCGTTTGAGCTCAACTCAATAATAAGCTCGTTAAACTTTCATTATTTTAGATTAGCTCGAACTCGAACTCAAATCGAATAACTTGTTATAAAATCCTTTTTTTTTAATCTTTTGTTTTTTTAGCAGTAGGCTCGAGCTCAAGATTGTAAGAGCTAGACACAAGACATTAATTGGAGAGAAAAAACTCTAGCTCACCTCAATAAGAATCAAGTTTGATAACAACTCGAGTTGCTCGCGCATCTCGCTACAACTCATAATTTGATTTGAATCGTGTTAGAACAATCAAGTTTGCTTTCAAAAAATGCTCCAGTTCTATACTTCCTCTATTTCATCCAAAAGACAAAATGATTCATATTTTGAATGTCTCATTTAAAAAGGTACAATCACAAAAAAAAATTAATATTTATTTATTCATAAGACTCATTCGTTATATTTACAATAACTATCTAATTACTATTTTATACCATACATTTTCTCATATACCTCACTTCACTTTTTTTACCATACATTTTTTTTTTTAATTTTTATGCAAAATTAATTTTTTTTTCCACTACTCACACTATTCACACACAGAAGTGTCTAGGAGGTAAATTCTAGAAAGAGAAAGATTTTCCTCTAACTTTTCGGAAAATCAAATCCATAACTTACAGGTTGAAAGTCATGAGCTCAAGTCAGCAAGCCAAATTATCATCTTTAATTTTATACATTTTGGGTGAAGGGAGGAAGTACTTTTTAACAAGTTTAAAAGGGGTTTTAAAAGACTGGAATAACTATAAAAACTGACAGACAAAAATATCAAAGAAAAAAACAATCCGTCAGATTTACTTTTTTGCCACTTTCAAGTCAACCAGTCACTGCCACGCGCTCTCTCTCTCTCTCTCTCACACACACATCATCTGCAACTGTGTGTGTCAGGTCATCGTACAATAATTATTCAAGTTCCAATCTTTCTCTAAGATTCTCTCCGGCCATCAACCTCCCATTAACACACACAGAAACAGTGATTGATTCTCCGGAATATGCCAACCGGCGGTGAAGATTTAACGATTCCCAAGCTAAATCCCATCACTATCCCCAACAACAACATAAAACCAGAACGCCCTCCTCTCCTCAAAAAATCACGCACTATCTCCACCGCCGCCGCCGTCGACGATTCTCGTTCGGCTCAATTCTCCTCTTCCTCCTCCCGTCGCCTCTCTCCCTCTCCATCCTGGTCAACTCGCTCCTTCGATTCCGACACCTCTTCTTCCTCCGGTGTCCCCTCCACCACTACTAACGACTCCTTCTTCGCTACTCAAACCAGCTCCTTCAATTTCTCCGATCGCGACTATGTTTACCCCTCCTTTCTCGGCGCTAGCACCGGACGGAATCGCGTCCCCGTTAAGTCTTCCGCCTCTGCTAAATCACAGCGGCGAGATATCTCGGCGCCGGCGGTGAAGTCGAGTGTTGGTAGTGTGAGTGGGAATGAGGTGGAGCTGGTGCGGTCGAGTTTGAATCGGGGAAATTCGTCGGCATCTCTCTCGGAGTCGGATTCGGAGCACAAGATAAAGCCAGAGAGTAAGGTGGAGAGAGAAAATAAGTTAGTGCAGGTTCAGATTCCGGTGCCGGCCATATCTTCGTCTTCGTTAAATTCAACTACTACTAGATCTAGAAGAAAATTTTCCGAGATTAAAAGCTCGTTGATACTTAACTTGGTTAGTATTCTTAATTTCTTATGCTTACTTTACCAGCATTATGGTTGCCAAGAAAATGCAGGAAATTAAAAGAAGTTTATAATAGACATTTTTTTTCCCAAAACAGAAATATGGTTATGAAGCAAGAATGTAAACTGTGTGGATTTTAATTGGCATGATAGTAGTTGAGATTGCTTTTTGCATCATAATAAATGGGGTTTAATTTTTAGACCTTTGCCTTCTTTAGCTCGTACTCCCTCCGTTTCGAAAAGTTAGACCCACTTTTTTTTTTGTTAACTTGAGTCAACTTTGAGCAATAATTCAGGTTAGTTATAACCCTAACCCTATAGAAAATCTAAAACTTGTTGTATATACACTGTTATATCAATAACAAGTTTCAGATTTTCATTAGCATAGTTATAATGGAATACCGAAGCAAAATATAGTTTCTTTATGCTTCTTCAAATGCCCTTGAGATTGTTACTCCCTTCGTCCCAAAATGAATGTCCAATTTTTTGCAAATTTGAATTTTCTATGGACATTCATTTTGGGACGGCCTTAGTATTTGGAAGTGCCAATACTTTTATTTAGATAGTTTCAGTATTTTAGGTGCGTCTTAAAAGGTTTGGTCAGAAAAAAAGTACTTCCATCTATCCCTGAATGAATGTCCAAATTTTACTTTGAGAGGGACATTTGTAAGAATGTTGAACTTTAACCCCATTTAGTAACATAAGTACATAAAAACCCTCAATGATCTCACTATATTGCATTGTAAGTCTAAGTGTGAATTATAACTTGTTGTATGATGAGGGAGGATTTAGTAGCTTTACCAAATTTCGGACATCCATTTAGGGACGGAGGGAGTATCTAAATAGAAATGAGTTTGACCCCCCCCCTCCCCACACACACACAATTAAGTAGGATTACGCTTTCAAGGAACCATTGATCCATCATGCTGCTGGCAACTTCAGTAAATTTTCACCTTCTACTTTGTGATACATAATCCCTGATGACACAATATATATATATTGTCTTGTTGCAGCTCACATTTATTTGTATATTGTCGGTATCTTATGCAATGATTTTGAGGAACGAATTCGCGAAACTTCAGGTATTAATTTCTTGATTGGAAGCTTACAATACAAAACACTATTTCTTACGTTTGAATGTTGAAACATTTCAGCTCTGAGCTCAAGCTAAATCAGAGGTTTTTTTTTTACTACCTCCATCCCAAAATGAATGTCCAAAAAAATTCAAATTTACTCTTTCATCAAGAGGAAATCTGTTTTTTTTTTTGGACTTTCATTTTTGGGACGGAGGGAGTAATAAAGATGGTAACATAAGCTGGTTCCTTGCAGGAAGAGAACATTAATCTGCATAGACTCTGTAGACATAGAGACATTGTTCATGATGATTCCATTGAGGTTTTGGAGCTCGACCGTGAAAATTCATTTGTATATTTTGGTAAAAGTGACAGTAGAACAATGGCTCTGTACACTGTTCTTTTCACCCTCATTACACCATTTTTATTGTACAAATATCTTGATGAACTTCCCCGCATTAAGAATCTTTCGAAGCGGACAAAGTCAAACAAAGAGGAGGTTCCACTGAAGAAGAGAATCGCATATATGGTTGACGTCTGTTTCTCTATTTATCCTTATGCAAAGTTGCTCGCCCTTCTCTTTGCGACAATTTTTCTTATTGCATTTGGTGGCTTAGCATTATATGCTGTCAGTGATGGTGGCTTCGCCGAAGCACTTTGGCTTTCGTGGACATTTGTGGCAGACTCTGGAAATCATGCTGATACGGTTGGCAAGGGACCAAGGATTGTTTCAGTCTCTATAAGTGCTGGAGGGATGCTTATATTTGCTATGATGCTTGGCCTAGTTTCAGATGCCATCTCGGAGAAGGTGGATTCACTACGCAAAGGGAAAAGTGAAGTCATTGAAAATAACCACATCCTGATTCTTGGCTGGAGTGACAAGCTGGTAAATTCTTGGTCTTTCTTGTACCGCCTGTCCCGGAATACATGTCGCATTTTTCATTTTGGTTCGTCTTGAATAAATGTCTCATTTCTTAATAAAGAAAGTGACTTAGTGCAATTTTATCATTGTACAAGTAATTTACAAACTAGTAAAGCGCCTTACTTAAAAACCTTGACAAGTCAACTGCGACATTTATTCTGAGACGAAGGGAGTAACTTTTTGACAAGCTTTTATACTATTTCCTTTGTCTTGCACTGTGTTGAATTGACATTTTTGTTTTAATTTATGAATTGAATTAGTTTGATAAGGAGAACCTCCAACCTTACTTATCAGAATGGGAACTTAAGGCCTTCAATGTTCATGAAATGCTCTTACAATGACTATGTCCCACTAATAGAATTACCATCTGCTCTAAATATTACTCCATCCGTCCCATAAAGATGTTCCCATTTGTCACTTGTCCCCAAAAAATAGTCTCATTTCAAAATTGTTAGGTTAAAATCCTTGAACTTCCAAAGTTGCCAACCAAGGAAAAAAAGGGAGAGGGGAGAGGATGAAAGCCAACCAAGAAAGAAGAGGGAGTAATGGAGTAATCTCGTTAAGGTTAGTGATGGAAATGAAAATAGGTTGTTAAAATGTTTGAATAGTCAAATGGGACTATCATTATGGGACGGAGGGAGTATTTACAATACTAACTTCAATGTCAAACAATTATTAAGCTTTCTGGCTTTGTGTGGAGGCTTAAAAGTTAATGCTTGAACACAGGGTTCACTTTTGAAGCAGTTAGCAATAGCAAATAAGAGCATTGGTGGCGGTGTTGTTGTTGTCCTTGCAGAAAGGGACAAGGAAGAGATGGAAATGGATATTGCAAAACTTGAATTTAACTTCATGGGTACTTCAGTTATATGCAGAAGTGGCAGCCCTCTTATACTCGCTGATCTAAAGAAGGTAACCTACTATCCTATACGTTCTCCTCTTCTTTTCTACAAAGTTCTTTTTATTTTCCCTTGTTTATTATTAAATCATAGTATGGCATATAAATAAATCTTCTGTTTGTTTTTTACCTTGTTTGTCTAACTTTGAGGTGACGTGAAAAATATACTCCCTCTGTCCCAAAAGAATGAAACTTTTCAAATTTGCTCTTGATCAAGAACAAATTTGAATATTTTTGGACATTCATTTTGGGACGGAGGTACCTATTATTTTTCTCTTGACTTGCATTTATAGGTTTCAGTTTCAAAGGCTCGTGCTATCATAGTATTGGCAGCAGATGAAAATGCAGACCAGGTATTTCTCACTTCTTAGATCCCAAGTTTTCCTCACTGGCAGTCATGCAACTCCTCAGAGCTGGTATTAAATGCTTGATTATTTTGGTTATCAGAGTGATGCACGTGCCCTGAGGGTTGTCCTGAGCCTCACTGGAGTAAAGGAGGGGTTGAGGGGCCATGTTGTTGTGGAGATGAGCGATCTTGACAATGAGCCTTTGGTGAAGCTTGTCGGGGGAGAACTTATTGAAACTGTTGTTGCACATGATGTAATTGGAAGGCTGATGATTCAATGTGCTCTCCAACCTGGCCTTGCACAGGTAATCTCAAGCTGTTATTGTTGCACTCTCTCTCTCTCTCTCTCACGTTAGAGTTTGTGTGCATTACATATGCATGTCATTGTCCTCCTATCAATATAATGTCTCTCCCTTTGTCACTCAATCAGTGCATATAACATAACAAGGACTGAAATACTACTCTGTTCCCTAAGGATCCTTATCGATTTTCTTATTTCAAGTTAATGCAATAATTGTAAATTTCAAAACTCGTTAAAACAGGGATGTGAATGCTTTATGCATGATTGAAATATGAGTAGTAGAGGAAGGATAAAATGCATACTCTTTCCCTCCTGAGGGGTACACTTTGATGTGTGCATATTAAGAAACAGGTTGGTAATCCATTGACTTTCTGAATATCACTTATGTACACAGTAGAATCTTGTCATGTATGTTATTGGTAAAGTTTGATAAGGTGGGTACATGTCATTTATTCCTTAAATTTACAAGGGTATTAAAGTCAATTTGCTAAAAATGATCTTTCTCTTAGTCTGGGACAAACTATGGAGGAAAGCTTACAGCCTCTCTTTTTGAGACGGAGGGGGTAGTTGAATTAGATAAGGTAGGAGATCCTTTTGAGTAAGGCTAGTGAACCTGTTCCCTTATTTTTTTTTTTTTTCCAGTGATGACTTCTAGTTCAAGTAACAGGATATGATTCTTTAAACTTATGGTGCTTACTTGCTAACCAATCACATATCTATAATAGATCAGTTGCAAATCAGAAAATTATCAGCAAGTTATTATGATCTCTATCAATAAATATAGAAGATTAGAGATGGATAAATAATGATATATTTGTATGATTGATGATATTAGAGAGGGTTGTAAAGGAGGGCAAGGAAAGAGTCGTGTCAGTTGTCTCGAGTAGTTGGGATAGAGGCTATCTAAGGTAAATGATGATGCACCATTCTAGTGCATGCTAAAGGTGCCAGTGCTGTAGGAAAATTATCTTTCTGGGGTGTTAACATCAATTACTAAAGGCATGAGTCTAAAACTATGTTCATTTTTAATCAGCTTGGTCCCCAACCTTTTCAATAATTTCCTTGAGTGTTGATATACTTGTTCTGAAATAAGATGGTTTTAATTTGCCTTTTTCTACTCTCTGAGTTCCATAATAAGTGTCGCATTTTCTTTTTTCTAGGGCCAATCAGCTAGATACAGCTACCATGTGCTTTAGTGAATAGTTGAAATCATAAATGAAGATAAAACTTACTCCCTCCGTCCCAAAATGAATGTCCAAAAAAAATTCAAATTTGCTTTTGATCAAGAGTAAATTGGAAATTTTTCGGACATTCATTTTGGGACGGAGTAGATAGTTTTTGATGATTATCGTTTCTTAATATTATGAGTTTCAAAGTGTTTTAGTTTTTCTGGAATGTTAATAATAACTTGTTATGGTTCTTTCTCCTCTGGGAAATGATTGCTTTTGTTGCAACTTTCAGATATGGGAAGACATTTTGGGGTTTGAAAATGCAGAATTCTATATCAAAAGGTGGCCCCAACTTGATGGTTTGCATTTTGAAGACGTGCTTATCTCCTTCCCTGATGCAATTCCTTGTGGAATAAAGGTTGCTGCAGACGGTGGAAAGATAATTTTAAATCCAGATGATAGATATATTCTGAAAGAAGGTGACGAAGTGCTTGTCATAGCTGAGGATGATGACACTTATGCCCCTGGTCCTTTTCCAGAGGTCAGTCTTAGCTCTTGGTCAATGTTACAGCATTGATGTATGAGCGGGTCAACACTAATTCAGATATTTTGACTTTCTTCTGGTCTTATTCTTGATGCCATTTAATGCAGGTGCGGAGGGGACTCTTTCCCAGAACAGTTGACCCTCCAAAATATCCAGAGAAGATATTATTTTGTGGTTGGCGACGTGATATTGATGATATGATTATGGTAATTTTCTTATACTTGTTAATCTTTGCTTCAACTTTATATAGTCCCAACCAACCACTCTTTCTGTCGCTCGACAAAGTCAACTATGTTTTCATACATTTAGAAACCCTGTCCGCTACATAAGCACCACCAAGTCGCCACTGAGCACAAGCGTCTTTGGTCCACTTGGCTTCTCCAGGCCACCCTAAAGTCCATGGATGACATTAGTGCCCTAACGTAGTGAGTGGGACTTATCTTCCACAATCAAAGAATAAGAAGATTAAACACATTGTTAATTTCTAGTAATAGTTCTTTAGGCACAAATAATTTATTTGCTATCTTTCCAGGTACTAGAGGCATTCTTGGCTCCAGATTCCGAATTGTGGATGTTCAACGAGGTTCCAGAAAAAGAACGAGAGAGTAAGCTTATAGATGGTGGACTTGATATTTCAGGACTAGTGAACATAAAACTTGTTCATCATGTAGGCAATGCAGTGATCAGAAGGCATTTAGAAAATCTTCCCTTAGAGACATTTGACTCCGTAAGTTCCCTCTTTTCAGTCATATTTTCATTCCTCCTCCCCACTCATGGAATTTTCAGGTGAAGCAAAAAGAGAAAATAATGATAAGAGATCGGAAATCCTCAATTTCATAAACGTAGATATTAATACACTCCCTCCGTCTCAAAATGATTGTCCAAAATATGTACAACATTCATCTAGATCAAGAGCAAATTTGAAAATATTTTTGGACATTCATTTTGGGACGGAGGGAGTAATATTTTTATTAGTCCAATGACCGTTATTTACAGGGAACACAAAACAACTAATGTTAAAATGAGGAAATTTTATGTCTGAGATAAACTATAACCTAAGTCGAGAACACCCTAATTGACCTACCTTAGCTCGTGCCTGTGCTTTTCATATATTCAATCTTTCACGGACGAGCTTCCATGATCCCCATCAGCTTCCAGTGGCATCGAATGTTGGTTTCAGTTATACGAAAACTTCCACATTAGTCAAATATAAGCCTTAAAAGTTTTTTTTTAGCGAATAAGCCTTAAAAGTTAAGAACTAAAAGTGATTTGAAAATCTTATTTCATGGATGGTTTATGCGATGTTGCTGTACTAACTCTAAAAGAGCAGATTCTAATTCTTGCAGATGAATCGCTAGAAGATTCCATTGTCCAATCTGACTCTCGATCTCTTGCTACACTCCTTCTCATCCGAGATATTCAGGTAATTTTACAGCTCTTCACCCCTTAAAATATCTCCTCGATTTCAATTTTTTTTTTTGTGTGTGTGAACATGTTAGCCTTTTAAGTATTGTGACCATCCCCAGGGGAGCCAAAGAGCTATAGCTCAAGCGACATCCGATCCAATGTCCCCTTCTATACGAGAGATCAGGGGTTCAAACCCCACCAAATGCAATTTCGATCACTTTCAAGTGCCACTTGCAATTTCTAGCACTTTCAAGTGCCACTCTTGTAATAGATTAAGTCATTCATTAATAAAATACTCAAATTTTTTCTTTTTTAAAAAAGAACCATCCCCAGGGGTACCAAATTGTTGAACATAAATTTTTTATCAAATAAAATCCTTGTTTCAGTAAATTCTAATGTGCTGTTACGCGGTTGAATTTATTTTTTTGCTTCCAAATTTCATATTGGATGTCCAAGAAGCTGATAAAAGTTGCTTTGTATTCTCATTAATTGCAGTCAAAGCGCCTTCCTTACAGAGACTCAAGTCCAACACCTCAACGTCATTCAGGATTCTCTCATAGCTCCTGGATCCGTGAGATGCAACAAGCCTCCAACAAGTCAATAATAATAAGCGAGATTCTTGACTCCAGAACAAGAAACCTTGTATCGGTAACCAGAATTAGCGATTATGTGTTATCAAATGAACTGGTCAGTATGGCCCTTGCAATGGTAGCTGAAGACAAACAAATAAACCGCGTACTGGAAGAACTCTTTGCTGAACAGGTAACCTTTCATCACCAACTAACAAACAATCCATCCCAAAATAAATGTCCCACCTTGACTTTTTAGTCAACTCGATTGAACTTTGACTAGTGTCTCATGAAAAACTATTGATCTTCATAAAATTCTAAAAGTAGTACTTCCTCCGTCCCAGAATGAATGTTCATTTTGGCAAAAAATTGTCCCAAAATAAATGACCTTCTTATAGTGAAGTTACATAAAGCTCCTTGTTGATGATCATAGTGTTTTAGTTTTACACTTGTACTAATAATGTTGTATAGTGAGATCATTAAGGGTATACATGCATATATGCTACAAAAAATGCATACATGTCAACTTCCTTAATTTTTCCAAAAACTTGAAAATGGTCATTCGAAGTGGGACAAAGGGAGTAACATGAATACTCTGATGCTCGGACTCTTTGGTTCACCCCGCCGTATCCGTGCCGGACACTCCTATTTTATTCTTGTCGACAAGAGTCTGGCGAGAACCAAAGAGTCCGAGCATCATAGCATGAATATAATGAAACTTTCTTGGTTAAAGTTTAACCAAGTTGACTTATCAAGATGCTATATTTATTCTGGGACGAAGGGAGCATATAAAAGATTTTCGCTACTCGTTAATCCTAGAGTAATAATTTTGTCAACTCTGAGTGTTGTGATATCGTCGTTATTTTTCAGGGAAATGAGATGTGTATTAAGCCAGCAGAATTCTATCTTTACGATCAGGAAGAGGTGTGTTTTTATGACATAATGATAAGGGGTCGACAAAGGAATGAAATAGTAATTGGGTATCGTTTAGCAGCAGCAGAACGAGCCATCATTAACCCTGTCGACAAGATAAAACCAAGAAAGTGGGCCCTTGACGACGTTTTTGTTGTCATTTCCTCCACGGAATGAGAGGAAATACGTGAAATATCGTTGTACGATTTTGCGCCCCTCAATTTTATAGCCACGGGTACGTAATCCTTTTTCAGAAAAAGCAAATATTTATTTCTTCTCAACAATCTAAAGCTGAAAACTTTAGTTTAAAGGATATAGAGAAGGATGGTATTGTTGGGGGATCATGTTATTTACTCCCTCCGTCCCAGAATAGTCCATCGGCTAAAAATTGCTTGTTACTTGTACAATGATAAAATTGCATTTAGTCAATTTCCTTATTTAGAAATGCGACATTTATTCGGTGACGGAGACAGAGAGTAGTTCCTTCCTTCCGGGATAAAAAAAGGTTGAGGGTAGTACTGACTTAGAGTTAAAGGCTGCTAACTCAGTACCAAAGTATGTTGCACAAAAATGTAACATTATTATCGCTGTTAATTTAAGGTTGAAAAAATCGTGTACTACTCAATTGTATAAACACTTCTGTTCTTGTATATGACCCTGTCTACTAGTTAATTTTTTTTTGTCTCCATCATTTCCGATGGAGCCAAAGCTTCACTATTTTTCGGCTTGGAAATATGATAGAATAAAGCAAAATTGCTCACTAAATGGCTTATAAAATACTTATTATGATGGAGCTTCACTAAATGGCTCACAAACACGACAATTAAATGTGTAGTCGGAAACCATGTTCAAATTTCCAAAGTTCAACTACTGAAAAATATGTTATTTGAACCGTGGTTTGAACTGTGGTTTAAACCACGGTTCGGACCGTAAACCCAAACTGCGATTCGAATCAAACCACGGTAGTTTGGTTCGATTCGGTTTGAAATTTTTTCAAACCGATTACCGGTGGTTCGGTCCATAAATTGGCCTAAATCTAACCAAACTAAACCATTTACACCCCTAAAAATAATGTAACTCACCTACTATAAAAATTCAACTGTACATAATAAATACTAATTCTGAACCATATCCTGCCTCAAATTACTTCCAAATAATAGTTTACACCCTCAACAATATGCACACAGTCTCTGTACATTATTTCATACACAAAATATCACACTATATATATTATTGTAACAAAACTGCTAAAAATAATAAAATAAAATTATGAACCGACTCTATTCCTATGAACCCATCTCTAGCCATTGATTTTGAATCCGGGAACTCCATCTGGTACAGATACCACCATTATCTCCCCTTCCCCCCTTCTGTCTTCCGAAATCGCAAGATTGGCTTTCTCCAAGAGACGGATCGTAGATCAACATTCCCATCTTCTTAGAAAGAAATGCCCATCATATCGACCAAAAAGTTCTCGTAACGCTTAAAATCCAAACATGTAAGTGCTTTAGCTGCAACTTCTCCGGCAGCACCTGTAATGGCATTTCACATTAAAATTGTCCGTAATATAATAAACTTAGGAATAATTACTAAAATATGCAACACACTTTGCCCAAGCTTTCAAATACTGCAACATATACTTGTTAGTCACATGTATGGGTAACACTCTTTTTTAACGGGGCTGCTGACATGGCAGTGTCAAAGACACGTCATCATTAGATGTGGAATTGATGATGTGGCAGTCTTTTAAACACAATAATACTAGAGTTGAATATTATTTTTGGCCATTATAAACTAGAGAAGTAGAACTAAATGGGAGATCAAACATACCCAAGTAATTGGAGGATGGGATTTCTGCAATCTCCTTGCTTTGTGGGAAAGTAGGGAATTTCTTGAGGGGGCATGAAGAAAGAGGAAGAACCGGGAGGTTTTGGCAATTGCAGATTTCAATCATGTATCCATCGGGATCATGAAAGAAGAGCTGATCTACCATTACACCACCTTCTGTCACCAAAGCCGTTACGTACTCAATCTTCATCTCCTTGAGTTTCTGAATGATAAGATCCATATCTGAGCATTGGAACGAAATGTGACAGTCTTTAGGATTGATCTTTCCTTTCTTTGACCGAACATCATCTACTTGTAACAAATGTATTCCAATTCCGTGGTTGAACAACCTACAATATGACATGAACAAAGTTTAATGAGTTTACTTTAATTGATCTGTAACGAACAACTGGAGCAAGCACCACACACTGACCCACTAATCACTTTAGCACAAACAACTTGGGTCCACGTGGCTTACCACAGGTCCACCCAAAAGTCCATGAATGTTATTGGTGCCCAGTAGTAATATTGTGGAGGCTTATATTTCACAATCAAAGTCCACATCTTCCGGATGTGAGAAGAGGGATATCACATGATCAAAGTTCCCATCTAGCTAGAATAGGATATTGCTAAAAGATTTTTTTTTTTTTTTACTATCAATTAAAGTATGTTTGACTGCATGTTATTATAATTAACAAGGAAGTTTCTCCTTCTTTACCTTATATTTAAAAATCATGTAACATATTGAAGTAGTTGCCTAGTTGGTCATGGTGAGATTATTCCACATAATCAACAAAGCCACCAGCTATGTACTTAGTCGCTATAATCGTACGTACCCTCTCCATTTTTGTTCTTCTCCCCGGTTCTAGACCTGACCACAGATCTGCCTAATTGTAATTTCCTGACAAGATCTAGCTTTTAATGAAGTCAACCAATCTTTTGTGACATAAAACCCCTCGATATAGTCCAATATATACATCGGAGTACTGCTTAAACTATCAAACCACACACATATATGTATGTATGTATATCTGGTATCTAACCGTTGATATCGTTAACGTTGTGGGACTGGGATATAATTAACATGTGAACTAACGGAATATGAAGATGTTCCTATTTCGTACAAGTCCCTATTCCAAGTTATCACCCTAAAGCGAGTTTTCGTACACCTAGAAGAAATCAGTTTTACTGGTTTCTTTTTTATTTTCTTCAAAGATACCTTGGACAACCAAATAGAGAGTAAAGAGAGGGGGAGGGAGAAAGGACAATACCAAGCTCCTTCGAAGTCGAAGGAAGAAGGTCGCTTAATGAGGACAAACCCCAAAACATCCTCGTAGAACTTAACGGAAGCAGAGACGGATTTGCAAACGTACGAGACATGATTTAACGAAAGTAACGGCAAATGTTTAGAGGATGAATTATCAATGTATGAAGATGATGAAGAAGACCACTCCAACACCTCATCCACTCCTCCATTCACTGCCTCTTTCCCCATTAATCTCTCTCTCTATCTCTCTCTCTCTCTCTCTCCCCCTCTCTCTCTCTCTCTATCTTTACCTCTCCCAGAAAACTTGAATGTGTGTATGTGTGTGTGAGAGAGAGAGTTGTCTATATAATACACTAACTTGCGCTGATCATGAGAAACACATTTATAGAGAAGGATATGAAGAGATAGAGAAGAAATGGGCCATGTGTACACGTCAATCCGACGTGACAGACACGTTGGCAGGTTGGTCAAGTTTTTATATTGATCCTATCCAATCCAAACCCTTGTCTACTTACCATTATCTATCCACCTCTCCAAAACTCCAACCAATTAAATTATAGAAGAAGAAAAGAGAGTAAATGTGAACCTCACAAAACAGTCCACGTGCTTCTCATTTCCCACCACGTAACAAAGATCTTTCCAAAACATCAACTAGTGCTAGGAAAGAAAAACATGTGACAATTGTTGTTCACACATATTTAGAAGGAGCAAAAACAAAGATAAAAGTGCACATATACTTTTGCATTTATCAGCGTATCCCATAATAATAAGTGTCGTAGTTGACTTATCAAACTTTTTTACTAGTGTATTTACTCGTTTGTATAATGTTTGTATAACTAGAAACGCAACGCCTTTCAAAGGTACAGAAATAAAGAAAAGCATGACACTTAGTACGGAACTTAGTACGGACCAGGAAGAGTAATATAAAACCTTGGTTTTTCTCACTCCTCTACAACCGATCAACTTCTATTAAACAAGGAAAACAAGTACAAACCAGTACAAAAATATGTTACTGTCAAGTAATATTAGTCGTAAGAGTAAGCAGTTTGACACGATAATGTCACACTCGCATCTGCCATTTTTATATTTTTTCAAAAACTAGTACGATTAATATTCTACCAATAAGATAAAGAGCAAGCAACAATTAATAACACATATAAAAGTATATGTTGACGCAATTATGGGACGACTACAGCTCATATTTGATTCAATTGTGATTAATTAAAAGCTGGTTGTCCATAAGCAACAGCAAACAATTTTCCTCTTTTGGAAGCATGTGGGTTGAAATCTTGAAACAAAGAGAAATATATATGTCATGTTACCTAAGATGTATTACTGATGATACTCGCGGGGATTATTAAATTTGTTTATTAAGACGAGATTACTTGTGGAAATTATTTAAGTTTTCCAACTACTCAATAATGAAATAGTACAAGATTCATTATATACAGCCCTATGGCGCATATGCGAAAAGTCAGACAGACCATTATTAGCCCCATAATTTTGGATTGTTCTACTAATTAAATTGATTAATCTTCTCTTTCAAGAATCTCGAGTAACCTGTAATGTTTTTGGTTTCACTGATTAAACGAATGAATTAACCTAATGGAGAGGTAACAATATCAAGATCTTGACTCCTCGTACCATGCAGCAGTAACAGCCCATTTTCTTCTTTAATTGTTTTGGCCAAAATTTAATTACGTAGGAATATAAAGATAATCATATATACAGTCTTGATCCAATTATTACCTACTGTTTCCAAACACGGTCATTTTGTAATGTCGTCTGTCTCTGTCATTGTAATATTGCAGAACATTCTTCATTTGAACCTGTGAAGTTGACGTAGCGGAAGCCAATCAAGATAAACAATAACCTACCGAAGAGATTATCTACCCATGTGCTACATCAGAAGTGGAAGTACAAGAAACAGAAGCAGCCTTTTCACTGTAAGATTTTTAAAAGAAAGAGGAAAAAATAAATACAAAATGGATTTAGAAATAATCATGATGCGTAGCATATGATTGTAACTAAGACATCATCGTGAGATGGTAATGCAATATATTATGAAGGCAAGTCGTTAAAACTATGATAGATCGAATTCATATAATTAACAGCTAATGAATTCTTCAATTTAATTAAGTCCCACTTGAACACAGCAAAAACGCAGCCGACTAATAAAAGGGGTATATGAATAAACTCTTATCTCAGCAAATCAGATTATAAATTTGTTTGAAACGCAGCAGCCGGGTAGTTGAAGCTATGAATGAATAGTTTCGTATCTCAGCAAACTTGACTCATTTATTTATTTTTTCAAAAAAGATTGGATTAAAAAAAATCTCCGCAGATCACACCAAAACTACAGCATTAGTTTTAGTCTCTTCTATAATTTGAGATAGGTATTGTGGGGGATATATTGCTTTCTATTAATACACGCTAACCATCCAAGGTTTTGAAGCTTAAACACTGGACTAATTTTTATGTTCTAACATCAAGATTCGTGGTATCCTATGATTGGGCTACAAATCAAATAGCGTAACCTCAAGATTCGTGATATCCTATCACTGTCTGCAAATCAGATAGAAGTAACCTGTTGCAGCTCCAACGCCTACATTAGGTTCAAACTTAGCTCCAACCACCAGCAAGCAAGCCTTATGGATGTTTAGCTACTAAACCAACCATAATCTGTTGACCTAATTAACTTCTCAAGTTGGTTCAAGAAACTATAGAACTGTACTCCCTCCGTCCCGGAAAGATAGTCTCACTTTGACGATAGTCAACTTATCACTAAGCAACTAGTGACAAACATGGCCTACTTGTAAGGCAGCAACTCAGAAAGTTAAAATAAAGGAACATATATATTTATACTAATAAATAAGAAATACTCCCTCCGTTCCAGTTGAAACTACACGTTTTACCCAAAAGGGTGTCCCAATTGAAAATACACATTTCCTAAAATGGAAAGGTTATAATACTTCTTTATTCAATGGGACCCACTTTCACACCTACAACAACTTTTCACTTACTATTTCCTACCCCACTTTCTCTCTCCTACCTCATTTTTCATGCTCACAACACGCACTCCACTAACACTTTTCCTTATTCCCGCGCCCAATCCAAAGTGTGTAGTTTAAATTGGGACGGAGGGAATACTCCCTACTAACTGAAAACGATGCACTACCTAAACTGTCAACTGTAGACATCATAAGATCAAAACCCTGGTTTACTTAAATCTGTGGGCAGTAGATGGAAATATATATCATAAACTCATGGAGACTTGAAAATTATAACACCAATGAGTATAGCCAACACCTTAATTTCAATACATAAACTGCAACTTCTTTTTATTTGGTAGACTATAAATACTTTTCATGTTTTGTTGTTCCGACTTTCATCATAACTCTGAGCCCCATAAAAAAATCTATGAATGACCTTCCAAACTGGCAACTATAACCATGCTATGCAGATGAATTCATTTACATTATTCATGTATTCCTACGCCCATCAACTAGCTTAGGTGGTTTAAGTGAGTTTGACCTCGACGGTCTATCTGTCCGCGGTCTTGACTCCGGCAGTCTGGAGAGTATCGCGGTCTTGACCTGGACGGTCTATCTGTCTGTCTGCGGTCTTGACTCCGGCAGTCTGGAGAGTATCGCGGTCTTGACCTGGACGGTCTATCTGTCTGTCTGCGGTCTTGATTCCGGCGGTCCGGAGAGTATCGCGGTCTTGACCTGGACGGTCTATCTCTGTCCGCGGTCTTGATTCTAGCGGTCTGAAGTATGCCACGTCATACTAAACTCTTTGACCAGATCGATCTTGGGCTCGGTCCGAAAGGTCGGGCTCATCAATCCAACACCTTAATTTCAATACATAAACTGCAACTTCTCTTTATTTGGTAGACTGTACTTTTCATGTTTTGTTGTTCCTACTTTCATCATAACTCTGAGACCCATAAAAAAATCTATGAATGACCTTCCAAACTGGCAACTATAACCATGCTATGCAGATGAATCCATTTACATTATTCATTTATTTCTACGCCCATCAACTAGCTTTAGGTGGTTTAAGTGAGTTTGACAAATACTCCACCGTCCCGCTTGATGCTTCACCATTTTGGTGAGGGCACAAAAATTAAGAAAAGTGATGAGTGGGAAAAGGATTGTGAGAGGGAAGAAGTGAGTGTATATGACAAGTGAGACCCTTAATTTAAATGTGTGAGGAGGAAAAGTTAGTGGGTATGACAAGTAGGGTCCATAATTTAAGTATGTGAGAGGAAGAAATGAGTGGAGTTGACAAGTGAGACCCGTATTTTTTACCATTTTAGGAAAGATGAAGCTTCTAATGGGACACCCATTTAAATATTTAAGTAAAAGGTGAAGCTTCAAATGGAACGGAGGGAGCATGTAACATCAGCTAGTGGAGGAGGCTCCTCAGCTATTCAATAGGTTATCACTTATAATGATGGTTTTCTTGGACTTTTTGTTTGCGTTAAACAAATGCTTACAAATTTTCAGGAGGAAAGTAAAACAGCAGATGATCAGGCACAAAGAATTTTACGATTATGTTGACAATAGATGAGATAATATTAGTAGTTAGTGTTTTATTTAACACGAGGGGGAAATAGAGGAGATGGCCGTATAAGTCTAATACATTCAACCACATGAAAAAAAGGTTATAATACTTCTTTATTCAATGGGACTCACTTTCACACCCACATCAACTTTCCACTTACTATTTCCTACCCTACTTTCTTTATCCTACCTCATTTTTCATGCTAACAACACGCACTCCACTAACACTTTTCCTTGATTCCCGCGCCCAATCCAAAATGTGTAGTTTAAATTGGGACGGAGGGAACACTCCCTACTAGCTGAAAATGATGCACTACCTAAACTGTCAACTGTAGACAACACCCTGGTTTACTTAAATCTGTGGGCAGTAGATGGAAATTTATCATAAACTCATGGAGACTTGAAAATTATAATACCAATGAGTATAGCCAATGACGCCACGTACTTTGGGTCGTCTGAATTAGTAGGATATCTGAAAGGATATTTGAGTGATACCTAGAACACAACAACAAGAAGCACCGTTAAGGACAAAGCCGGATGTTAATCCAGCTCAGGCCCTCGGGAAGGACCGGAAGAGGTCGGGTACGGCTTAAAAGGGTGCCTGAAGGCTGGGGGGAGATAGGAGAAGGTTGAGGTGTGAATGAAATGGGAGGGGGAACCTTCTATTTATAGGCCTCAAAAAACTGCAAAGTGGTCCGTACGGACCATTGTGTCATTACCATTTTTTTTGGCTTTCCTGAATTTCAGGAAATATTGTGGACTTTGTGGAGATTTTGTAATTATTTTGGCGTGCTGACATAAGTGTCCGTACGGACACTTCTTGCTTTGCAAAGTGGTCCGTACGGACATGTTTGCAAGCTGGTCATTTTTTGTTATTCCTGCAAAGTCCTTGAGTTCCCTTTTATCCTTGAAAAGTCCTTCCTTGGTTTGGCTGGTCAGTCTGGACCTTTTGAACGTTACGGGTCTTCGGGATCACGAATGTGTGAGTCCTCGGTGTTTCCCGTGTGCTCGGATGGAGAGCAATCCGGATTGGGGTACTTACACTTTCCTGATTCTAAATGTTGTTGATCTGAATCCGATCTATAGCAGGTGCTTCTGCGAACTCTATTTGGCAGTCCGCATCTATGTCTATGATTTCCTGATCGGTGATTCTGGAGAGGAGGTCTGCTTCTGTGTTGTCCTCTCTCATTTCTTGGTTCAGCTCATAGTATTCAAAGTTTTTGTGAAGGGATTTAGCTAGACCGCAGTACTTGGCTAGAACTGGGTTGATTGTGTCATATTCCCCCTTTATTTGGTTCACTATGAGCTGAGAGTCACTACTTATCTCAATGCTTTGGACTCCCAAATCTCTGGCCAGCTCCATGCCTGCTATTATTGCTTCATACTCAGCCTGATTGTTTGATGCTTCAAACTTAAATCTCAAGGCTCTCATAAATTTCTCTCCGCAGGGCGCGTTCAAGAGTATGCCCGCTCCGCTTAATAACTTGCTCGCAGATCCATCCACTAATAAAGTCCATACTTCTTCTGGACGCTCTTTGGGCGGTACAATTTCAGCTTCTTCGGGTTCTACCCTCTTTCTTTTTCCTAGCTCGCTGTCCGCAAGTTTAAAAGATGTTTATGCCATAAAATCAGCCAGGGCTTGCGCTTTAATGGTCCTTCTGGGAGAGTAGGTGATCTGTAACTCAGAGAGCTCTATAGACCATGCTAGCATCCTCCCCGAGGACTCTAGTTTATGTAAAACCTTTCTAAGCGGTGCCTCAATCAGTATAGTTATGGGATGTGCAGAAAAGTAGGCTCGTAATTTTTGAGCAGATACAAGCATGGCGTAAGCTAATTTTTCTACCTCTTCCTTTATTACAACCTCCTTTTTCGGAGAGAAGTATCTAGACTTCTGGTGTATGCGCTTGAAGGTGGAATCATCGTTGATTTTATGGAGGATCACGTCCTTGCATGTCTTCCACCCTCCATGCAAACACGTCGTAGTTATTCCGGAGGAATTCTATTAAGATCATCCTCTCCTCCGGATGAAATTTCAGATCGACCCTAACTATTTGCTCGGGATAGTGGAAATAGATTACCACTTCCTCGAGCTCGTCATTAGGTCGGAGGTCGCTTATTTCACGGTTATGGAGTACATAACCTGTCACGACCCTAATCCTAGGCACAATTTGGTCACACGTGAAGCACGTGGGATTGGGTATGCCTTGCATATCATCCTTTGTTTGTGGGCATTTGATTTGCTCACGTGATTATTTTGGCATGTTTTATGAACTATGGGATTTTTAGATGTTATTAACTTGATTGAAGCTTATATTGTCTAAATGATGGAAATGGGGAGTTTGTGTAGTATATTGATAACACTTGATTTTGAAGTGCAAGAGTTATGAAAATGTGGAGGAGCTTAGGTGTAAGTATAAGTTAAAGGTAGTGATTTGTTTATTTTCAAACCTCGAGGAGCTAGAGAGTAATTGGGTTTATATAAATATCTTTTTAAGCTTCTTCAAGAAGCATTATCACCTCCTCAGTTCTTTCTTCTTCTTCCACGTTCTAGAGAGAAGCCAAACCCTAGCTGAGCTTCATTAAATTCCTGAAATTCAGCCATGGAGTTGTTGATAATTCCGTCTTCAAAGTCTTGCTAAGGGAGTTGAGAAGATCAAGAACATCCGATTATTCTTCCTTTGATTTTGATAAAGCTTGGTAAGTTGTTATGTATTCCTTCCTTAAACTGTTCATACTTTGATTATTGATGTACTTATCTATGTTATGAGCAAGTTTGGTAAGGGTGAAACATCAGCTAAGGGTTGAAATGAAAAGGATGTTGGTTTGGTTAGCACTTGACAATTTCCATGCCATGGCTTGAATATTTGGTATGGATTTGGTATAATTGTTGTGTAAACATGTTGTATATATGTTACTAGTGCTAGAGGGAGTATATTAGAGTTCAAACCCAGTTAGTTGGACTGTTAAAAAGGGTCCTTGCAGTAGCTGAGAACAAAGGTTGAACTTGTTGCTGTTGCTGCTAGTGTTCTGTTGTGGTTTGCTGCAAAAAAAACCATGGCTTAGGGTGGTATTATGGATTAGTACTTGTTGTATCCTTGTTATATATGTGTTATGGGACTTAAAGGGAGTATATGAGAGTCCCAAACCAAGTTTATTCCTGCTGTAAAGTGGCTGTGCAGAAGCTGAAGTGAACCAAGAAACTGAAGTGTTGTTGCTGTGTTTCTGCTGCTGTTTTCTGCTGCAAACCGGGGCTTCAGGGGAGGGGAACGACTCGTGCTCATGAGCACGAGTCGTGACCATGCTGAGGAGTCGTGAGGCACCAGTCGTGGCCTTGGAATCAGTCGTACAGGGCCTGGAAACGACTCGTGACCTTCAGCACGAGTCGTGCTCAAAACTGCCTTGAGTGAGCACCTTTGCAAGCTTTTAAACCTAGGTTAATTAGTGTAGATTTAATAACTATTTAACCATACTTGTAGTACAAATTTAGTACTATAATTTAGAACTTGGAATGGGCCAAAATGATATTGGCAAGAGCTTTAAGTAGTGGCATGAAGTTGCTTGAAAAGCAGTTTTGGCACTTGCACTAAGTAAATCTGCAGCTTGGATGCTTTTTCTAGGCTTCGTAAACCTAGCCTAAACAACATGGAATTGAATGATTTTTAATCCTATATCTAGTACAACTTTATTACTACATTAGGGAACTTGAAATGGTCCATTTGGATAATGGGAAGTGCTTTAAATATTGACCTAAAGTTGCTTGGCAGTCATGTTTGAAAGCTGAACTGTTTTACCCTTTAGTCTTGGTCCATGTTTGAGGCATTGGAAACCTAGGCTAAACAACTCGGATTGGAACACTTTTTGATCTTGTATTTAGTACAACTTTAGTACTACATAATGGAGTTTGAATTGGGCCAAAAAGATATTGATAAGGTCCTTAAATAATGTCTCAAAAATGCTTGACAGACGATTGTGAAACTTGAACCAAAGTTTATAAAACTTGGGAAAATGAACCTAAACCCTAAAGGGAAGTTGTTCAGTGTTGTATAGTGATTGCGTAGGGTTATTTATATGTTGTTTTACTCCTACATGATGACTTGTATAAAGTTATTGGGTGAAATGGTGCATAAAGTGTAGGATGCACTACTTCATTGATCTGGACAGGAGTGGTAACACCCTGTTATTGAATTATACCTTGTGTATTGAAGATTTAGGCCTCATATATGATACATGGTGCCTTATGTGGTTATATTTATAGGGTTATGAGTTCAAATAATGTGTAGAACGCGTAATACCCTAAGTGCTTGATTGGAACCTTTATAGAAAGTGTTCCATGTTATAACATGATTGTGTAGGGTTGGTTATATGTTGTTTTATCCCTACATGGTGACTTGTACAAGGTCATTGGGTTATATAGTGCCTTTAATGGATGTTGTACTAGTATATTCATTTGGCAGGAGTATAAGTATACCCTGTATTGGTTTATAAACTGTATAATAGTTATGTGGAACTTATGTGATATATATTGTGCATAAGTGTTTACATACTTCATAGTTGATTGTGTACAAAGTGTTCAAATACTTGTTGCACAGTTTCTTGGGTTGAGCATGAGTAATTAATACCATGTCATTGCATTGTTGTTATTCAATAGTGTTGAAATACATGTGCACTATTGTGATTGATTTAACATGAGTTATAGTTCCATGTTATGTATATGATGTCCCATAGGGTGGACTTATGTTCAAGTAACTGTTATGTGCTTGACTATGATGGTATCAGCTGAACATTATGGGGGTATATGGGATCCCAACACTTATGAGAAGATATTTCATAAGTTGTTTCGATTGCCTTATACCTGTGACCTCTCCCCCGTCTATGGCCACGGTCTGGGGGTGCGCAGCTTCTATGGATATGTGCAGTCATGCCATATGAATGCTGATAACTTATATGGATCTCTGTTGAGGTCGTATAAGACGTGAATAAGCACTAGCATTTCACGAGAGCGGAGTAACCCTCCCACCGTTGTACTACATATGATTCAGATGGGAATGGTAAGGGAAAGGTAACATAAAGTGTTTACTATTTTCCCAATATGATATAGCAACTTGATTGTATGTTGCATTGAATGTGACTTATTGGTTAAATGGAAAAGGTAACATAATGTGTTTACTGTTTTTCCCAATGTGGTTATTGAGCAACCAGTTTGGTGTTGCATATTATATGAGCAACCTGTGTATGTGTTGCCTATTGCAGGACTTGCGGTCGAGATGGAAAAGGTAGGGAAAGGTAACGTAAAGTGTTTTACTTGTTTTCCCAATGTGATATTGCGCAACTGTTATGTGTTGCATATTGTATGGCATATTGTTGCATACATAATAGCTTGCTTTGAGATTTTATCTCACCCCTTCTCCCTTCTTGTTTTAGATTCAGAGTGAGACAATTGGACCATACCGGTGAGGCCGGGAAGGAGTTTGGATCATATTTTGGTTGTCAGGGTATGTATGTATTCATGTGGGAGTTGGGAGTAGTTGTGGTTATTTGATCTTTGGGAAAGCTGTTATAAAACATTTTCAGTATGTAATGTTGTTCTTAATCTTGGGTTTGGGTTGTTTTAAAGGTTGGCTTGTGTAAGCCATGGCAGTTGTAGTATTTGTAAATTATTCAGGTTATAGCTGGTAGAAGCAGGTTCTTATATCACTTCTATGTAGGGAGGTTATTTTGAAATGGTTTTTAAATTGGAGTGTTATACTTTTCAAGTGGATTTAAAAGAAAAGTTTTTGAAAATGGTATATTTTGGGACCCTCCATCCTGAGACACGGTTTATAGGTCCGGGAGTTGGGAGGCGCTCACATAACCTCTCGGTCTATATCTCCCAGAGTTCCTCTATCAATGTAGCCTCCTTTAATGGGAGCCAACCTTTTTGCCCTCCTGCTCATCTTGAGCTCAACCTTGGTGGAGTGAAAAGACAGCATGCCAATGAGCTCGGGCAGCGGGCAGATTTCTTTGCCTTTGCCCCGCTTATTCTCGCCCTCTTTCTGTGGGCAGGAGGTCTGACCTTTCTCTACTTTTCTCTTCTCCTCCAATATCCGGAGGACCTCTCGGTCTGGTTCTTTATGGTTGCAACTCCGTCCGGAGTATTAAACTTTATCCTTTGGTGGGGAACAGAAGATACAATTCCCAGTGCGGCCTGTGCGATCACACCTAATATTGCATTATACTGGGATTGCAGATCAATTACCCACAAAGAAATGCTTACAATTTTTCAGGAGATAGTAGATGATCAAGCACAAAGAAATTTACGATTATATTGACAATAGATGAGATAATATTAGTAGTTAATGTTTTATTTAACACGAGGGAGAAATAGAGGAGATGGCTGCATGAGTCTAATACATTCAACCACATGGAAAACAAGGGCAGTTTTCAAACCCTTTGATCTGTTTGTCAACCACACTGTGACTACCTTGCATTTCTGCAATTATAGCTTTTTGTTGCAAGATATCCTTGTTTGTTTTTTCAATTCAGCACTTAATTGGCTCTTAATGTCTGACCGAATCAGGCATGAAAACATTCAGACCGTTTGTTTATTTTTTTGGTTCAGAAGATCTGAACCCCTCTTAAAAGCCACTTATTTTTAAGATGTAAAAGCGCCACTTATTTTGCCTCTAAAGTGAGCCGGACAAAAATGTCCCAATTATTTTTCATATTTCTGCTCTTACAGTTGTCTATTGCGTGAAAGCCCCTTTCCGCTTGTTTTTTTCGTACGGTGTTCCCGACGTTTTCTTTTCGTCCATACTCCACAATCTAGTTCATTGCTATATTCTTCTTGAGGTTCGACGCCTCGATCTAGCGCCAAGAACATCTCCTTCTAACAAATTAGGGTTTGATTTAATTGGGATTTTATCAAAATTGGATATGTTAATTTGTGGGTTTGCTAAAATTGCTTGGCCGGGGTGGTCCTAGGAAAGACGAAAGATAAGCCTGGGGTTGAGGTTTATCATATTAGGGTTTGACTGAATTAGGTACTTCACAAATTGATGGCCAAGTACAGAGATACAAAGCAACAGAAGAGTTCATCCATGTTAATTATGCACCAATATCTGATATCAAGATAAAGCAAAAGAATTGATAAAATCTGGGTTTGATTCTGGCATGTTATTCAAAGTGAAGCTGGTCAGATTTGGTTATGAACTAACATAATGCTTTGTAAATTGTTTGAATTTGGGATGTTGGGCCAAAAATAAAAATGTTTGTACATTGTATCATAATATTTTTTTTTAAAAAAAAATTGTTGTTAAATTTGAGTGTTCATGCAACAGGTGACTCTAAATAATTTATATTTTTTGTATTAATGGAAGCTATGTTATTTGTATTTATTAATATATTTGACATTCTTCATTTATTATTAACAAACAATCAATTATATAAATTTTCATAAGGTTAAAATGGTAAATATATACATTTCAGAAACTGAATTTTGGTGAAAAATCAAATAACTTGACTAATCCAGAAATCAGTTTTCAGACGCTGTCTCTTATGAATTCAGGGCCTGTTTGATTTAGCTTATTGATATGTGTTGATGACTTATGATTGATAACTTATACTGATGACTTATGACTGATGAGCTAATGAATGATGTTGTTTGATTTAATTTTTTTGAAGTCTTTGTCGATCTTTGCCGGGAAATGTGCTTATCAATCTTCCTCCAGCGTGGCGGGGCGATCACCGCTTCGACACCGAAAACGGAACCCACGACTAGCCCGGATGTGTCTCGGCGAAGACGCTTCGGCGTGAGTAAGATAATGTTGTATAAAGCTCAAAATGTATTGAATAATGAACTCGAGAATACAAAATGGCAGTTACCTTTGCACCGTTGGTAGTGATGAAGTATTTATAGTTGATGTAGGTAGTTTAATGATAGGGCTACATGAGCTCCGAAATTATAGCGGCAGTTATGTTCATGGGAACGTGCTTATAACCGTCACGATTTATAGGGATGCTTTGTTATGGAATGATTGACCCACGTACACCCAACACATGTCGGGTCGATACTTGATGATTAGGTCGAGGTCGCCACTCGTGGAATGGTCGACACATTGTCGGGTAGAGCATGGTTCGTACCCGAATTGTAATATGGATCATGAGGTCGGACTAAGTTAGGTCGGGACATGGGTCGGACCACGGGCTTAGTCGATTGATACTTGAGATGGGCTTTGGGCCTTGTTTTGATTGGACCGGCCTTATTGGGAATGTGGAGACCAAGGTCAGTCGGTATTGGACTTTACTCGTTTGGCCCAACTCGACACTTTCGGTATGTTCAGTGGCCCCCAACTTTCGAGTTGACTTCGTCGACTTGGAAGTTAAGAAGATTTCTTTGCCGAAAATTGTTTTGCTCGCAGGTCGATGCTAGTCTTTGAAGTAGGTCGACCATGATGACGTGGCAACATCCTGATCGTTGGCGATGAACGGTAGGAGATGGAGGAGCGCCAGTTTTAGTAATGATTGCAATTCTGACTCTTGGAACTCCTTCTCGGAAACCGCTTCAGCTTTTAATTTTGGAAAATTGATTTCTATTTTCTTTTCCCCTTCCAAATTTAGGAAAATAGAAATACTCAGGCTTCTTCTCTAATTCGAATTCTTACCGTTTTCAAACTCCTCTTCTCCGGCGACAATCACGGAATTGCAGTAGAACTTAAACTCAGCTCTCGGCTTCAGCAACGAACTCCCTTTCTGCAATCAATTAAGGTACTTCCCTTGTATATTTGTTTTAGGGCTTTGATTTCTGCTTTGTGTTCAATTCCGCCATGGCTAGGACCTTTAGTAGTGAACCAGGAGCTTGGTATGGCTCTTGCATTTGATGCGTAGGGCATGCAAGAATGTGAACGGTGAGTGGAGAGTGATGTCCTTGGATGAGTGTGCTTCCATTTTGACTAGGTGGGGGTTGAATTACACTGAGATAGGGCTGCCCATTGTAGGAGAAATTGAAAATGTGGTGATTGACGACTCAAATGTTGTCGCTTTTCATTTATTCCATGAACTGCTTGACCATATAACCTTGTTTTATGTTAGGGACGTCCAAAAGCCCTCCTTCCTTAGAAATAGAATAGGTTTTCCGGGGGAGTCTAGGTCGTCCTTAGGTAGGTCGACTGAACATGATCATAGGACTGACTCCCCTGCTTCCTCTTTTGCTTGTACAGATATGGCGACTCAAGAAGGGAACGCTGCCTCAACTTCTTCTGGCCCCCGAATTGTGGACGCCTTCGATGATTCAGTTGTGCCTGGGAAAAATGAAAGAGGTTATGTTCCCCCAGGGCCATTGCGCGGAAGGAAGAACTTGCCCTCTAGGTATGATGTGATCCATGGATTTTGCGAGGTAAAAAAGGAGGATTATAGGGTGACCATTTATACCAACCAGGATTTTAGGGCCAAATTTGATGCTGGGGATGCCACCAGGGTAGCTTTTTACTATGGCCAATTTGTGGCCGGCCTTAGGTTGCCACTCGACCCTTTTATTAATGAGTTCCTGGAGTGTGCCAATGCCTTACCTCTTCAACTCGGAGCTAACACCTGTAGGGTTTTGGTATGTTTTGCTATGGTCTGTAGGTTCTTAGGATATGAACCTTGCATGAGAGTGTTTAAGGAATTCTTCTTCATCAAGTATAGTGGAGAGGAGAAAACCATCAGTACCCCCTCCAAGCCCAATTCGCGTAAGCTTTTCACAAACCTTCCCAGTAAACATAGTGGCTGGAATACTCATGTAGTTGTAGTAGAGAGTAGATTTGGGTGGGAGTTTCCTTTGCCAGCTGAGGATTCTGAGCCTTTAGATGAGAGGAGCTATTGGGAGCACATGCTGGCACTTTGAATTGTATAAGAGATTGTGTCGGCTAGCGGATAGGGCGCCTTTAGTTGGGAGAGTTTACTCACCACTAAGTATAACTTCATCCAGGCCGGGATGATGGCTGGAGAGGGTGAAGTGCAACCTTTGGTAGTCGTTGGTAGGGGAACAATTTATCCTGGCCCGGTTACCAGTCATTGGCCAAATTTGAGGACACGTGCCAACGTTGTAAGAAAACTGCCAATTATTGCAAAGAAAATGGAGAGCATGCGGGTGGTAAGATATCCTTGCTTTGTCTTTCTTTACTCGTCTACTGTCCATTATCCTTGTATGAATAATTTGATTTGGCACTCGATTTTATGATTCGTATATGACTAGCTCGTACATAGAACCATAGCTCGTATGTAGAACACGGCATGTAGAATATTCTGTTTTCTCCTGATTAGCTCGTGGCTTATATGTAGAGAACATTTTAAATTGTGAATACAACTTTCAGCTCGTTGATTGATTAACTTGCATATATATGAACTAGCTCGTATACGTCGACCTCATACTTGTCACCCTGACTTTTTGTGCAGTTTTGACCCCCGAGCAAGAGGCGAATATGGGCCGTATATTGGTAGTGTCAGACAGGAAGAAAACCAAGAAAGCTCATGGTGCTGCCAACGCTCGAGCTAACAGAGAGAGGGAAGCTGTGAGAAGGACTGGCCTGCTGTCAAAGGACAATGTTGGTATGATTCCCATGGAGGTGGATGAATCTGAAGATCCTTTGTTAAGCAGTCATACCAAGGATGCGACTGAAGGGGGTGATGAATCCAACAAATCCACCAGGCCCAGTTTGAGCTCCGACCCCATTGCTGAAGCTAATGTAGGAACTTCTGGTGTGGGCACAATTGACGCTAACCCTCTGGAGGTTGTTGATGTTGATGAAGATGAAGATGAAGAAATGGTCAGGGAGGATGACCAACCTCTGAACACTAGAAAAAGGTCAAGAACAGAGAAAGGAAAATCTGTTCCCTCTAGCCACCTTCCTCCTTAAATTCCTTCTCCTACTCGTCTAGAGTCAGTGGAGGATAAGATCAGCAGGCTGAGTGATGTGCCTCCTCTGGAGGGGGTGAATAGCTTGAGTCGTCGTTACCCCGACATGAGCCTGGGTCAGGTCGTGGTTAGGAGGGCTATTGACGTCGACCTCCTGGCCTACTTCGCTGATAAGGGGATGACCCCTGAGGAGTTCTCAGCTCGATCTGGGATGGCACACTGTGAGGTAACTCTTCAATTTCCCTTTTTGCCTTGTCGCATGTTCTTTTTAACTTGTTAGATCGACCTCCGAGTTAATCCTTGTACGACTTTTCGTGTATGCAGAATCTTACTATGATCGAACAGGCTAAGAGCTCTTGGAGGGCTTCCATTGAGAGGGAGAGGCAGGCCCTCAAAGATTATTCCAAAAAGGCTCAAGAGCTTGCGGAATGGAGGGAGAAGTACAATGACTTGGACAACTCGCTCAAGCCAACGAGCGGAAAGAAGACCAAGGCTCTGTCCGACCTTGAGGCAGCAGAATCCAAGCTTAAGGAGGTCGAGGCAGAGAAAGAAGCTAATGAGAAGGAGCTGGAGAAGACCAAGATTGAGTTGGCAACAGCTTCCAAGCTTCTGAAGGAGAAGGACGTCTTCCTAGTTGAGCTGCAGGAAGACCGTCGACTTGAGCGGGCGAAATGGCAGGAAGACCTTCAGGTCGCTGTTACTGCTGCTGCTAAGGACGCCGTTGAGAAGTTTAAGGACGGAGATGAGTACTTCGACACTATTATTGATAAAGCCAGGGGCTTCTTGGAGTTGGGTAAGCGCCACATGGCCCGTCGGGCTTTAGTCGACCCTGATTCTGAAGTCACCTTGGACCAGGTCGCTCAATGGGCCTATGCTCCTCAATATGACATGGCAGCTAGAGGGGGTCATTCATTGGTGCCTTATAATGAAAATGATTTAGCCCATATTGCTCATGAAGACCAAGAAGAGCATTGTGAGCCTTGGGTACCTCCAGAGTTGGCCCCCAGGACTTTTGATGTGGCTTTACAAGAGCTGGCAGATATGGAGGAGCAGGATGAGATGGAGGCAGAGGGTGAGTTCGACCATCAGGTCTTCTCGGAGTCGGGTAAGCCCTTAAGCCCTCAACAGACCGAACCCCTGCATGAAGAGCGAGCTGCTACCGACGACCGCAACATCTCCGATCAGGCTGTTTGATTTTTGATTATCTCTGTGAAATGAAACAAATCCCAAAACACTTTTGTTCCTTTGATTTTTTGAATATTTTGATGCCTTGGCCCTATCTTTTGGGAGGCAAGATACTTTTGTAACTTTATTTTGTCTAAGTCTTAGCCCGTTTTGGGAGACTTATCTCTATCATAGCTGACTTTTGTTTTCAGAATGTTGTATGTTTTCCATTCCATATTGTATGTCGAGCTAGATGTAGATAATATAAATGAGTCAACTTGAGCTTAGAGGCGACTTGATCTTGTTGGTTTAGTCGACCTCAGACTTGGTTAACTTTTTTGTGAATGAGATTGACCATGAGTCTAACCTGTTCATACTATTGAAACTGACCCAGGGGTTGAGTTAATTAGGACCGAGTTGATTAGGAATCATACTTGTTGAATAGGCAAAGCTGATTAAGAATCGAGCTAAGTAAATCAAGCTGACTAAGAGTCGAGTTTGTTAGAACTAAGTCGACTAAGAGTCGGACTTGTTAAGTGAACAAAGCTGATTAAGTGTCGAGCTTGTTAGGGTGAAGCTGACTAAGAGTCGAGCTACGATGAACTGACCAAGAGTCGAGCTCGTTAGAACAAAGTCGACTAAGAGTCGGACTTGTTAAATAAACAAAGCTGATTAAGAATCGAGCTTGTTAGAACGAAGCTGACTAAGAGTCGAGCTTGTTGATATTAATGTAACACTATGCTTGATCGAATAAACTGCTCTTTTCATTGAAGTAGGAATCATGCTTACATCGATTTGAAACTAGCTTTAACACAAACTTGAACTTTGAAATTGAAAAACTAGAAGTAGTATTTGATGAGGTGAGTAGCATGCCAAGGATGTTTCAACTCGTCACCTCCAGGATGAGCTATCATGTAGGTTCCTTCCTTGATGACTCGAGTGACTATATAGGGACCTTCCCAGTTAGGAGATAGCTTGTTCTGCTGGGTCCTTCTACCCGTTGCCTCAATCTTTCTCAATACATAATCTCCAACTTGGAAAGACCTTGCCTTGACCTTCTTGTCGTGATAACTTTTAGTCCGCTGCTTGTAATTGACCATTCGGAGGTAGGTCAAGTTTCTCGCTTCTCGTCGATCGTGTCCAAGTCGATCAACCCGTTGGTGTCATTCTCGCTCTTGATCAAAGAAGGTCACTCTAGCAAGTAGGGAATCCGAGCTCGGCGGGTGCCATGGCCTCGGCCCATATGTGAGAGCAAAAGGGGTTTCCGTAGGCCCCGAGTGGTTGTACGAACCGCCCAAAGAGCAAGGGGAGTTCGTCCAACCAATTGTTTCGTCGACCTACGAGCCCGCCTTGAGCGAAGATAGAACAAGTTTATTTGCCGCTCAGCCTTGCCCATTTCCTTGAGGATAGGCGACGTAAGATTTCCAATGTTTGATTCCAACTCGCTTCATCTCTCGCTTCGAAAGTCCGGGAGAATCACAAACCATTGTCGGACACTATAGCTCGAGGAAAACCAAACCGGCACCAAATGAAGTCATGAATAAAGTTGATAGCATTTTCCTCTCGTGATGCGAGCTAATGGTTTGGCCTCAACCCATTTAGTGAAGTAATCTATGGCGACGATCACATACTTGCAGCTTCCTCGGGCGGGAGGGAAGGGTCCAATCAGTCGACGCCCACATGTCAAATGGCCAAGATGCAATCACAGGAGTCTCGCTTCCGTTGTAGGCACATGGGAAGGTCGGCAAACCTTTGGCATTGATCACATTGCCGAACAAAGTTGTGAGTGTCGGCTCTCATGTGTGGCCGTAGTATCCCAACGTGATTAACTTGTCAGCAAGAGTCCTGGCCCCCGGGTGTCCACCACAAATTCCACTATGCACTTCGTGTATCAATAGGGCGACCTCTTGAGGGTGGATACACTTTAGTAATGGTCGAGTATAAGATCTTCTGAATAGGTCGCCTCCTTGAATGACATACCTTGGAGCTTTCTTTTCGATAGCTCGAGCCTTCTTCGTCATCCGGCAGCTCTCCATTTTCTAAATATGCTTTCATTTCCTCGATCCAACACTTCTCCTGAGCCCAATTCCTTGAGGGATCATCTATGCAATGAATTTTTACTCTTTCATAGGCTGGACTTTCGAGGAAGGAGATAGGTTCATCATGTGGCTCATCTGAGGTAGCTAATTTTGAGAGGAGGTCGGCTAGCTTGTTGTCCTCTCTTCCAATCCTTTGAATCTCCTGCAATTCCAAATCCTTTATCGCCTCCTTCACCAGGTCGCAGTATTTAATCAACGTGGAGCTAAGTACCTCGTACTCGCCTCTGACTTGGTTAACTATCAGCTGTGAATCACAGTAGGCCACGATCTTAGTCGCTCCAAAACACTTGGCGTATTCTATAGCTGCTATCAAAGCTTCATATTCGGCCTGGTTGTTGGAAGCATCAAACTTGAACCTTAGTGATTCCTCATACACAGCCTGCACTACGGTTCAATTAGCACTATCCCAGCTCCACTGCTATTCTTGATCGCTGATCCGTCCGAATAGACCTTCCAACAATCGACGGGTAAACTGATGACGACCTGGGACTCTAACTCCTTCCCTTTAGCCTTTTCTTTTGGAGCTCGCTGCTCGTCGTCTTCCTTGGTGAACGTAAGCTCGACCAAGAAGTCAGCTAGAGCTTGAGCCTTCAACGCCTTTCGAGGTCGATACTCAATGTCAAATTCAGTAAGGGCAATTGACCAATTGAGAAGTCGACCTGAACTCTCCGGCTTGTGAAGAATTTTTCTAAGGGGGGCATTTGTAAGAACCACAATTGGATGAGCTGTAAAATAAGCTCGCAGCCTTCCTTGAAGCCACGACTAGGGCATAAGCGACCTTCTCAAAGATTGTAGTATCTGCTCTCCACATCCGATAAGGCCTTGCGATGTAATATACTGGTTTTTGAAGCCCTTCATCCTCTCTAATCAACACCGCCGCAACCGACTTGTCTCCCACGGACGTATATACAAATAGGGTCTCACCAAAGTGGTTGGGCTACTTAGCAAAGGTGGAGTAGCGAGGTAATCCTTCAATTGTTGAAACGACGAATGACATTCGGTCGTCCACTCAAAATTTTTCGTCCCCTCAATGCTTTGAAGAAGGGGAGAGACCTCTCTCGCCGACTTTGATATGAAGCGACCAAGAGCCGCTTACCCTTCCGTTAAGTCGCCGCATCTCTTTCGACACCGGTGGGGGCTTTCATGTCGACTAGCGCCTTGATTTTTCTCGGATTGGCTTCTATGCCTCTTTGAGATACCATAAATCCCAAGAACTTGCCACCGCAACTCCAAAGACACACTTACCGGGATTGAGCTTCATGTCGTTTGCTCGTAAATTGGCGAATGTCTCCTTCAGTCGACTACGTGACTCCCGGTCTTAGTTTTAATGACCATGTCGTCAACATAAGCCTCCATATTTCGACCAATTTGTGAGGCAAAGACCTTGTTCACCATTCTTTGATAGGTAGCTCCTGCATTTTTTAAGCCAAATGGCATCATGTTGTAGCAAGAATGCCTCCAAATGCTTGAAATGCCGTTTTCACAATGTCATCCTCGTGCATCTTTATCTGGTGGTATCCCGAGTAAGCATCCAGAAACCGAGAGTAGAGTGGCCGCCGATGGAATCAACAAGCTTGTCAATTCTAGGAAGAGGATAGCTATCCTTCGGGCAAGCTAGATTGAGAGTAGTGAAGTCGACACACATCCGCCACTTGCCATTCGATTTCTTCACCATGACCACGTTGGCCAACCACGTTGTATGAGTGGCCTCTTTGATTATCCCCGCACTCAAAAGTTTTTGTACCTCGCTTTGATAGCCTCTTCCTTGTCGCGAGCAAAACTTCTCAACTTTTGGGGTCTAGGCTTTATGGCTCGGGTTGACTTCAAGTCTCGTGAACATCGACCTCTTCCTTGATTCCCTCATGTCCTCTACCCTCCATGCGAAGACATCGTTACTTTCCTTGAGTAGCTCGATGATTTCGCTCGCTCCTCAACCGATAGCCGCTTCCCAATCTCGAATTTTTTGGTCGGGGTAGGAAAAGTTGGTGATTACACGACTCTAACTCATCCACAAACTTCTAGCTCTGGTCCATCCCCGAATTGTAGAGTCTCAATGATTATCTCTTTGACCCTTTGTCTCTCCTCGGCCCTCAGTGTGGAGCTTCTTCGCTATCATATCATCTAACTTGTTTGCAACCTCGCCGTGGTGGTGGTGGCCCCGAGTTATTGTCGAGCCGGAGGCATAGGTTGCCTATGATGACTTGGTCGACCATAACTACATCCGAATCGACCTCGCTGGTGTTAGAGTGACGTGTCGACTCAAGCATGACCTCGTCATTTGAGTGATAGGTCGACTCTTCCACGTTGGTGATTGTTGACAACCGGGTAGTTTTGGTGACCGATCGGGACAGCCTTCAAGTAACCATCGCCAGCCTCAATCTCTAGCTCCCTTTTCTTTCTTTCTCTTAGAACATGATCCGTATAAGCACGAGCCGTGCCTTGTACGCAACCTACTCCAAGCAGGTGTGGGGAACTTTACTCGCCGGTGAGGAATTGATGCTACCATTCCAAGAGCGACTCCGTCCAGAATTCCAAGTATGGCGGCATAGTCACTATTTACATCAATTACGATAAATTGTACTCTTCGAGACAACCCCGAGGGGGTGCCGCCTAGGTCGACGTCGAGCGCTATCTCGGCCTTTAGCATCAACTCGGTGGTTGGTGAAGCCCTCCAACCTCGCCATCATATCTCTCCAACCGCTCGTTATTAAGACCCATCTCCTTGAAAGTTTTGTAAAACAAAATATCCTTGCAGCCCCCGTGTCGACTAAGAGTCCGCTCGTCGTGCATCCATCAATGAGACTCGGGATGACGAGAACTTGCTCCCTAGCCGCCATATTAGTTGCCGGTTCGTGGGGATAGAAGGCGATCGCTTCATCTCGACTTCTCTCCTTCGAGGCACATGTGGGGCCTTATTGAGCCGGAATATCTTGTGCTTGATGGCCGTGTTGCTTGCTTGTTCTGATGACCCCTGTGTTCGCCCAGGCCGCCTAGGTCCTTGTTGCCCACCTCGCTGGCCGCTCACCTCCTCCAAACTTGAGGTCTCTTCACATAAGCTTCGAGTCTCCCTGGTCGACCATTCTCTCGGATGATACGCTTTAATCCCAAGCAATCCTCGTGAGATGACCAAGTGTCTTTGTGGTAGTCGCAGCATTCTGCCGTTGTCCCTCCTAAACTTGTTGCCTCGGATTCATTGGGACCGGAGGAGCCAGTTCGACAAACATTCATAATCTCGGCCCGACTCACCGTGAGGGGAGTGAAAGCTTCGGGCACCTTCTCTCGTTGCCCTAGTTCTCGTTCTTTCCATTTTTATTGTTCCCCCATTCTTGTTGGAGTCCTTTTTATCATCGGTGACTTCAACCTTGGGGCTCTTTCCCTTCTTCTTTTCTTTCCTTTCCTCGACCCGGAGCGACATTATACACCTTTTCAAACAACTCCCGTCGAGTTGTGACCGTTCGGACCGTGAGCTCGTAGTCCATGTCTTCCGAGGAAATACCACTTCGGAAGCAATTGATTACCTCCCCGTCCGTGATGTCCTCTTCAATCTTGTCGACCATTTCTTTGAACTTGGTGAAGTAGCTCATGGAGCTTTCATTTTTGGCCTCGCACCAAGTTGTTTAAATCGGGCCACCGTCACTTTCCGAGCTCCAGCAGCCGAGAAGCGATCTAGGAACTTGGTCCTTAAGCATGTCCAAGTGGTTATGCTACCACCGCCAAACCATTAAACCATGTCAAAGCCGCTCCCGTGAGGGTACTTACGAGGGCTTTGCACATATTGTCGTCTTCATTGGCGACAAAACACATCGTGGCCTCCAAGTGTGCTATGTGGCTTCTTGCATTGGTGGAACCGAAT